>VZTQ01000439.1:0-10861 GCA_013400755.1 Pelecanoides urinatrix | reverse complement strand
CATAAGCCACCTGTCCTGGTTCAGTGTGGCTGAACTATAGTTAACTCCTCTATCAGCAGGGCAGCACAAAAAATTATATTAGTATATCAAAACATAATATTTAGAAATAATATTTATACTGCTTAAGATTAACACGTAAACAAGTTGACTATCTCCAGCGCATAGTCTGTTACACGTAAATGTAGATACACATTTGCTTGAGTTTATAATAGTATTTATAGTATATACTTGTAACGTGAGTGTTTTAAAGTATGTTGTCTAATGATCAAATGGCATGAATCACAGTTAAAGAGACAACTTACTGTCTTTTATGTGCAGTGGCTGACCTTGCTAGGACTTGTGAAATTGCCTCATGAGAACAGGAGAAAATAATCTATTTCTTTGGCTCCTTATCTATATTCACCCTGGATAATACTTAAAATAAAATTTGGGAAAGTGTGTCTGAAATCTAAAGAAAACAGTAGCTATTATGATGACTTTTTATAGCTTTTTTTAAAAAAAAAAAAAAAATCTTTTATGACTGCGCTGTTCCCTGCAGTGTATCTGTGAAGTGCAGAAAAAGTTCACAGCAGATGATTATACTTAAAGTACCAAAGCTAGTGAAGTGTGAGATAATCTTTTGAGCTGAGAATTAGTGTCTTAGGCAACCAAGCGAGAAACCAAAGGGGAGTTATTTTTTCAGTAAAGTTTAACATTTAAGACACACCTGAAGCTGTAGCTCTTTATTACTGTTCAAATCAATACCTTTGACCATCTGCTTACATGTTAATAAAGGTTTTTTTGAGGGGAGTAGGTTGTTTTGACAGGAGACAGTGGCTTTGCTCCAAAATCCTATTTTGGCTTTTTGGCTTTGAAATCCAAATTTCTAAATTTCAAATAGAATGGTATTTTCTAATAAAGGTAATATAACCTTTACAGGTTTGTTTTATTACACTATCCAGATGTGTGTATGCAATGCACACATTCCCATATTTTCCTTGTAAAAAAAAAATCAGAACAAAGGAAGGAGGAAGTGTGGAGATTTCAGTAGATTCTGGGTTTGTTCCTAGATTACACTTCTACTTNAACAAATTACAGGAAGAACTACTTGACTTGTTATCAAAGTCTGTTTGTCATCAAGACTGGACATGACACCTTTAGTGTACCGTTTAGTGGAACTAACTGAAATCATAGGTTAGAGAGTAGCTATTGACAGTTTCTAAGTTATACAGCACCCCTCATTTATTATCGTAAGGCTGTGATGATATAAACAAACCTTGGTTTAGTGGAAACTATGAAAACCTATTATGAAGTACTTAAGGTAGTATTGGTATCTAGATTATGCTCATTTACTGATTTTACGAACCAAGAAGCAGTCTCTTCCAGGATAAGTTTCATGTTTCTCTCTTGATTCAGTGATACGAGACTAAAGAATTGAGAGTAGGGCAGTTTAGGGGATATATCAACCGCATGTAGCAAGGGCTTGAAGAACTGTATAAAAAGCAGGGAAAAAACAGTTTATAACACCAATGTCATTTCAGAACATTATTGCTTTTGCTTATGATGTTCCCATCACCTGTATTTGCCAAAACATAAACATTGGTAATAAAAGTTCCTCTACCTTCTTATTAAGTTTCTCTGATCTTTTCTCTTAAAATATTTGGAAATTATTCTGTGTATTTTTTTTATCCTTTTTCAACCTGTCTCCTTGGCATTTTCACAGCAAGAATTGACATTAAATATTCTCTCCAACTTTAACACATCAGGCCAAGTATGGTTAGAGTTTTTAGGTGCTAATAGAGCACCTGGCATTGCAAATGGTATTTAAATAAAACACATAAACCTACTTTGTAGGTGTAACTGACCCACTAATTATGTGTTAGTGTGTGTATGATGCTGCTGTGTGAATTAAGTACTCTTCCACTCATTGACTTTTGAAGGATTATGAACAGGGTAGTAAGCAATGATTTAAGAAACCTATTGAAAATTAAGAGCCAGCTGTATGTGGTGTTTGATTATCTATTTAAAAATGTGATTGATGCATGCTGTCAGCAAATGCTCTACCTAGTTTTCCAAGTCAGATGAAGCAGTTGGATTTCATCAGAGATTAAAAATGTGTATGTGCATTGTCAGTGCTATTTCAGAGCACAGTCTTTCTTTAATGTTGCCTTACTTTCATATCCTTTCATCCGTAAGCCAGTTCCTCTGATATTATGAGATGCGTGCATGAACGATTGTGTGATTGACATAAAATCACAGAACGGGTGACATTGGAAGGGACCTCTGGAAGCCATCTGGTCCAACCTCCCTGCTCAAGCAGGGTCACTCAGAGCAAGTTGCCCAGGACCATTTGCAGATGGCTTTTGAGTTTCTCCAGGGATTGGAGACTCTACAACCTCTCTGGGCAACTTGTACCAATGCTGATTCACCCTCACAGTGAAAAAAAAAAAAAAGTGTTTCTTGATGTTCAGCAGGAACCTCCTGTGTTTCACTTTGTTCCCATTGCCTCTAGTCCTGTCACTGGGCACCACTGAAAAGTGTCTCGCTCTGTCATCTTTGCACCCTCCCATCAGGTATTTGTACACATTGATCCCTCCATGTGTGACATACCGTATGTGCTATCCATGTTTCGTATTTCTTACGTGCATGACTGTCGAGAATGACTTGTTTATGAGAATGTCCACCCCTGCCCTTGCTGTTTTTTGGACTGCGGGGCCCCGAGAGCTGAGCTCCCACTGTTGGTATCTTTGCGTTCGATGGCAATCAGAAGAGATGCGTTTCAGGTTACTGAATCCAACGGGTCACAGAGTTGTGTAATATTTTGCACTGGTTTGTCTCACTCGCTACCTTTTTGAGGAGCTCTATTTCAGCCTGTGAACAACTCTTCTATTTCTTAGATATACTGTTGACTGGCAGGCAAACAGAAATTTGTTTTTCTGTACTGTAGTAAATGCAGTGTATTTATTTTCAGTGTAGGGCTGATCAGATACTTTTACGTGTCAGGTTTTCCTGTAATCTGGGTGGATTAAAGAAATTAGAAACAGTTGAAATAATGATTTAGTAAAACTGTTTTTTTACTGTTCTTTTTGAGGCTAGTGCCTGAGGGCGCTGATTGTTTTCGGCAAATATTTCAATGGGTTCTGAAGGGACTCATAAAGATTGATCTGTTGACAAGTGCCCCAGAAAACTGTTATACATTTCTTCTGTGTTTAAATTTATAAACAATGTATATATGCTTTTGTTGGTTTGCTTAAGTATTGTAAATTTAAAGAAATACATGTAGTGAGAAGAGACAAGGAACTTTTTACAGTTAATACAAAGATTTTTGAATCAAGTTTATTAAAAGCAACTGATTCCACAGTGTTTTACCCAAATTACAGACAGGGTAATATCACAGGGCTCAGCCGCTTAATCTGAAATGATGAAATACTTCTCATCGTAAAAGGCTTTCTTGAGCTTATTTTTCTCAAAGATAAGATATTGTTCTTTCAGGATCTGAGGTTTATTATATAAACTATATTAACTTCTGAAAGTAAAGCTGAAAATAAAGTCATTCTCTGGTGCATTACTTTTCTGTTTACCTTTATGTTTAATTTCTGTATGCATTAATGCAACAACCTTAAAACAAAGCTAATATAGCGTAATCTAATTGTTATTTCATCAGGTCAGTGCCATAGAAAAAAGGTGTGTGTCTTCTGCTTTAAGCCTATAGCAGTTACAAAGCAAGATGAAACTTCTAAAATTAAACTAAAGCTGTTACTTGTTTAAATTAATACTCATTGAATTATACAGTGTTACTTTGCACAGCTTGAAATTTTAAATTATATTCAAGATCACTACAGNGCCATTTGTTTTTAGTCATTCAGAGCCATCATTAGCTTTGATTATGCCATAGGAAATTACAGCCCACAATTTGAGACAAACTGGACTAGAGACTACAATAGTGCTTTCAGATCTTTGAAATGTGGATTAATAAAACTCCAATTTATTCATGCTGGCAAAGATACTTTTTTTTTTTAAAGCCTTCATTGATTTGATTAAAGGACTAGTACATTTCCATATAGTGGNATTGTAAATTTAAAGAAATACATGTAGTGAGAAGAGACAAGGAACTTTTTACAGTTAATACAAAGATTTTTGAATCAAGTTTATTAAAAGCAACTGATTCCACAGTGTTTTACCCAAATTACAGACAGGGTAATATCACAGGGCTCAGCCGCTTAATCTGAAATGATGAAATACTTCTCATCGTAAAAGGCTTTCTTGAGCTTATTTTTCTCAAAGATAAGATATTGTTCTTTCAGGATCTGAGGTTTATTATATAAACTATATTAACTTCTGAAAGTAAAGCTGAAAATAAAGTCATTCTCTGGTGCATTACTTTTCTGTTTACCTTTATGTTTAATTTCTGTATGCATTAATGCAACAACCTTAAAACAAAGCTAATATAGCGTAATCTAATTGTTATTTCATCAGGTCAGTGCCATAGAAAAAAGGTGTGTGTCTTCTGCTTTAAGCCTATAGCAGTTACAAAGCAAGATGAAACTTCTAAAATTAAACTAAAGCTGTTACTTGTTTAAATTAATACTCATTGAATTATACAGTGTTACTTTGCACAGCTTGAAGTTTTAAATTATATTCAAGATCACTACAGCAAAATAAAAACAAACAAATACAAATAGTGAAACACATTGAAAACTTAAACTCACAGAGTATATGAAATACTCATGGCCTTTATTGGGTATTTCATTACTCAGATTATGGAAGGGACAGGTTTTTTTATTTCAACTGGGTTAGCTTCTGACTTCTGCTTTACCTCAGGTTAGTTACCGGACACATCACTGGGCTTGTTGACTGCAGAATGGCTCCGTGAAGGCTTCTGAAATCCAAAGATATAGGCTTTCCCACCTCTAATATAGCTTGTTTATGACAGTAAGAAAACAGCTTTGCTAAAGAAAAGCCTCATAGCTGTGACTTATTTATGTAACACTGAGTGTTTTCTGTGACAACAGAACAAACTTTTCCATTGACTGAGGCCCAGCATGGATGTAAAAGTTACCTCTGTACACCTTCCTTGCTTGTATTTTCAGTCTGGTTCTGAAACAGAATAAACTAAGCTGCCTGCTGGACATACCTGCTAAGCACTTGACAACGTTTATTATTAATTTATTTCCTTGGAATAACTAGTAATAAACAAGTATTACTTTAAATTGCTCAAGAATTTTTTTTTTATTCTAATTAAATTAATTTTATGACTGTTAATTTTCTTACTTACAGATTTCTTTTAGCCATTCGTTTTTAGTCATTCAAAGCCATCATTAGCTTTGATTATGCCATAGGAAATTACAGCCCACAATTTGAGAGAAACTGGACTAGAGACTACAATAGTGCTTTCAGATCTTTGAAATGTGGATTAATAAAACTCCAATTTATTCATGCTGGCAAAGATACTTTTTTTTTTTTTAAAGCCTTCATTGATTTGATTAAAGTACTAGTACATTTCCATATAGTGGAAATTATTTGTCTTGGGGAAATAAAGATAATTAATAAACTGAAAAGTTACAGGAAACTGAGATTCACATGGGTGGGAGGTATTGAGGTGAGTTTCCTGTGCAGTCAGAAGGTTTCAAGTGAGGTGGTGAAGCAAGCAAGCTGTTTGCCTGGCTTTTAATCCTGGATCTTGTGTGGGGAATCGCTTGTTGGGTTAACTATATGTTGAAGCTGTGTTGGCAGATAGGAGACTATGGGGGAATGGACACTGATAAGTGCATAAAGGCGTGCTGGGGAAAAATAATGTGTTATGTTGCAGCCAGAACAACATGTTTAATGAGGCTTCATATATTGCTGTTGAGTGTATATTCTTTTGTATACAGTAAGTAGAACGCCTATGGATATGGTTCATCTGCTGTGCGGTAAGTGTAAAAACTGTAGCAAGCAGACATGTTATATTTGTTCTCTGTAGTTTTAATTGACATTTCTGTGACATAATCACAATATCATAGGCACACCATACAGATAATAACATCATCTCTACATAGGGACAAGCCCATTTACACTCTCTATCTACTTCTGCAGACATTTGGCTGCCCATTAAACTCTACTAATTACTTATAAGATCAGAAGATAGGCAAATAGAGTAAGTTTATTATTTTGATCTGAATTTTCTTGGTTGATTATTAATTTGCCAAGGTAGGATCAGGACTTGTCTCACTGTCTAGAACTAAGATGGGAAGAAAGCAGATAATCTGCTAAGGATCCTGTATGTGGTCATGTAAAGCTGTGTTGTGGCCTCTTTAACAACACCAGAAAATAATGCTATAGAAGATTATAAAATGTGCCTGGACAAGAGTATCAAGTGCAGAAAATGGAGCTTGTAGATACTATGTGGACTGTGTCTGGGAGTCTAAAAGCACTGCTTTCTTATTCTAGCTCATGTCAACAAATAGATTGGTATGCTTCTGTAAACCTATGTGCTTTCAGGGTTTCTAAGAGACTTCTTGTTCATTTTCCTTAGAGTTGATTTGTTTTTACAGAAAAGTTTATGAAAAAATTAGGTTATGCAGAAAATTAGTTTTGAGGAAGGTTAGCCTGATTTTACTGTGGTTTTCATTTTCAGAAATATTTGAAATAATTTTTTGAGAAAATAGACTTGTATTTCATAATGGTTTGTTTTCTGGTGATGGGTAATGCCCAAAAGAACACAGCACTTTGATGATGGATAAACATTAACTTTTATCTTTTAAATATTTTCTGTGTGAGAGAGCAACATAAAATAATATTTTAGTAGTTAACAAGACAAGTGGATTTGTTCAAATCAGGCTTTGAAATTTCCTCTAAATTTGGCTATTTCAATTTTTATTAATATTGTGGGCTGATTATACTAGATAATGTTTTCTAATATATTCAGCTATTTTTCCTTGGGAGTTTCATATGAATGTTTTAATATCACTTGCTAAAACCACAAAGCATTATTTAGACAAAAAACGAGAAAGAAAAAAAATACCCAAATATAATGCCAGTAACCTGGGAGTTGGGAAATACTGATGCTGGGAAATACATTAGTTTTTTAACCTGTATTTGGAGGATTCAATATTGTCAATCTCAATAAGGAAGACAAGGGTAATGTCTTCAGAGTAGCTAGTGCATTTTTAGTATACCGTATTGGATCGTTTCTTGGTTAGCTGATGTAGGAGGAAATGTTTTTCTTGATAAAACTTGAGTAGTAAGAAGTTCATATATATATATAAGGAGAAAACAATGGAAACTATTGTTTTAAACCTTTTAAGGTGAAGTTTGTGATGTTCCAGGATTCACCTGGAAATCTTGCCATGCATTGGCCTTTAGGATGTTCAGCTCTAATTGAAATATAGCTGGAAGGAATGTGCCATGGCTTTTGGAAGGAGAAATTGTAAAGTATATGTAGCATATGAGTGTACTATATGCAAAATTCATAATGTTTTGATAAGACATTGGCTCTTTTTGTATCCTACAGTTTGTTTCTTTTATCTGTAACTGTGATAATACTGTTTTAAAAATTTATCATTCATCATTAATAGGCACACATATTTTAACAACACATTTGAGCTCTCTTGTTTCTCCTTTGCCCTCTGCAGTTGAAGAGGGGAAAAAAGAAAAGGCATTCTTTGTTGCCTTAAACATATTAGAGCAAAAAAGCAAAATCTAAAAGCTGTTTTATTGAAGATAAAAGAAAGAAATTTTAGAAATAGGCTGTGCACAACTTGCAACAAGAAACTTGTTTATAAAGGGCGAAAACCCTGGATATTTGATATAAATAAAAGGCCAGACTATGAAATGTGTTTGTATGTTTTTCTCACTTTGAAACTAATGGGAATTAGATAACTAAATGCCCTTTGAAGTCTGACCCAAACATCCTAGGTGAAAATTTGTCAAAATCTCAAGAAACACTACTTGTTTTCCCCCTTTCACCACTGTGACTTGAGAGTAGCTTTACTGAGGTCAAGAGTTAAAGTGCTTTAAGTTGCATGTGGAGGGGTGTGTTTGTTTTGAAGAATCACAATATTTGCATTGTAAAGGCAAATTTTGCTCTCTCTTTATTTTCATAGTTCTCATCATCAAAGTATCTCGATGACTGACAAACTGTAAGCAGCTTATTTCTCAGACTTGTCTCTGTTGCGGACAGAAATATTTGGATTTAAAAAAGGTAAGCAGAGGGTACGTTTATTTACGTATATGCACATGTTCAGTCCTTAAGGTTGCAGCAAAGTTCATTATACTGACTTCTGTATGAAAAGTTACTCCTTTCTGCTGTGGAACACAGTAGCTCACAAAAGGAGGAAACATATGCAAAATTAATTCCACAATTTCTTATGGGAAAATATTCCAAAGCAGTATATTACACTTGAAAGTCATGATTTTTTTTCTCCTCTGATTATAAGGGATAAAACTACTTGAAGGTGGCATTTTTCTCTAAGGATATCCTTTCTTTGGTGTATCTGTAATGATTTCTGCCCATGCTTGAAGGACCGAAATAAGATTATCCAAACCCTTCTTAGAAGAGACTTATTCAGTATTTCGAAATATATTTCTCGGCCAATAAAAACCAATACCCCAACACTTTTTTTTTATATATATCCTTTTACTGTTTGTCCCTCCTTATATACATGGTAGGAATTCTTTGGACCTCAGAGAGAAACTGATTTTCAGTGCTGAATAAAGAAGTAATTCTGTAAAGAAGGGAACAAGTAATTCAGCCTGGGTACTGTGTCTAAAAATCACATGCCCTATATATTCTTGCATTGGCTGCATGAAGAATTGGTACTTTTTGTTATTGTTGTGGTTACTCCACAATTTTAATCTCTTTGTTAGATTCTTTATCAGCTTCGGCAACTGTTAGGTGTGCTCTGAAGCACATAGATAATCTGAGCTTTACGTCAGCATACTCTGCCTTCAAAATATTACTTTGTTCCTTGTGCTATACGCAGTTTAAAACACACTGAGCTGTTATACAGTAAGATTGAGTGGACAATTCTGTTTTTTGGATAGCCAGCTTATTTTTAGAAAGTCTTTATTCCTCCCTTTTCATGTTCTGAATTGTCTTGTCCAGGTGTCTACTTATTGCCATTATTTCTGGTTACATACCGTGTGAATTGAATGGAGGGACTTACTGTATCATTTTCTGTCTTCTAAATAGTTTCTTGGATTGTCACTTGTTTAACACACCATAATCACCTGATCTATTTAAACGGAATTTCCTCTAAAATTACTTCTCCATATTTGATACACTGTCAATGGAGATTGTCAGATTCTGTGTTACATCCAAGAGAGCCTGAGATGTCAAGTGACTCTTCTTCTAGAAGCAGTGCATGTCTATTTTATGTTGTCTTTCTTGTGTGCAATAGCAGCAGTTCAAGTAAGTTTCTCAAATGGCCTTCATCCATATGAACAGCTAGTTGATTGTATTCAACTCCCATTGAGTGAGGAGAATTCTTGGCTTAGCACACAAGAAAATAAGGACCACAAGGAGCCTGACCAAGCTGATGAGATAAGGCAGTTAAGAAAATTGCAATATTTATCCAAAAAAGAATTCCCCAGCCCACCCTCATCTCTGGTATTATTGATGTTGCTTAGTAAAATCATAGCTTTCTGTCTTTAGTTGCTAATTAGACTAATGCATCTGTAGAATAGAATAGAGTATTTCAGTTGGAAGGGACATACAACAATCATCTAGTCCAGCTGCTTGAGCAATTCAGGGCTGACCAAAAGTTAAAGCGTGTTATTAAGGGCATTGTCCAACTGCCTCTTAAACACTGACAGGCTTGGGGCATCGACCACCTCTCTAGGAAGCCTGTTCCAGTGTTTGACCACCCTCTTGGTAAAGAAATGTTTCCNCCTGAAAGCCCAACATGTGCAAGTTATGTCAAAATATGTCACGCACATTTCACTATTAATTGGTTGAAATAATCTAGTCTAATTAAATCAACTGTAAGCTAAAGAACAGGCATATTTGTATATAACAAAAAGTGGATTTAGAGACGGTGAAAAACATTTCACATAGCCCTAAAGCACAAGAAATTTTTAGAAGCATAAGCTTTCACAATCTTCTACTTGACTTCTAGGAGCTAGAAGTGAGTAGCGAATCATAATATGGTCACATATTTAAATCCACATCACATAAAAACCCCCCAAAGCCCCCCAAACCCTAAAAGCCAACACCCTTCCTCCCCAAACCCCCACTGAAATAGCCAACCTTATATAATTTGTTCATAGTTAACTTCTCTGTTGAATTTCTCTGGTAGACTTTTTCTCCTATCTTGAGATAAGTTTCTTTGCAGAAGTGCGTGAGCTGATGTACTTAAGCCTGTTAAAATATGGATATGAGCAATTTCACTCCATTAACATTTAAGTAGTGCATTGGAAGTACAGTTGTACCTTACAGGATAGTGTAACTCCCGGTGTCAGAGATTAGATGAATTATAAAATAAGTTTGGTGGCAAATGGTCCCTGAAAGGTATTCGTTTGATCACATCTTATTTTACATGATTCCTACACAGCTTAGCAAAGCCAGTGAAGTTATTTTCTTCACCATCAGAGAATAGGAAGGACAGAAGTCCGCTAAACAATTTCTGTTATGCAACATGCCAGATTACAAACTAGCTCTTTAGTAGGTAAGCAAGTCTTTCCCATTTCATTATAAGAAAAATAAGTCTGTGGAGATGGTGGAGGTGGGAAAAGCTGATGAGATTCTTCAAAATTTAGGAAGAGAGAATATGAAACAAGGAATTCTGCTGTATCTGAGCTGTACCTCAGCATCTATTACTAAAAACATTTGTTTCAAGTAAGCAGTAAGATTTTTGGTCGGGAAGCTTGGTACAGTGTTGCAGATGATTAAAAAAAAAAAAAA
>VZTQ01000438.1:129941-318544 GCA_013400755.1 Pelecanoides urinatrix | reverse complement strand
TGAAACATGGTGGGACAACTCACGTGACTCACGGTGGAGGGCTATAGGCTGTTTTGTAAAGACGGACAGGGAAGAAGAGGAAGAGGAGTCACACTCTATGTTAAGGAGAACCTTGCATGTATAGAAGTCAACTACAGCAATTGTGAAAACCCTGTCAAATACCTCTGGGTCAAGATCAGAGGAGTCGTCTCCAAGGGGGATTTCACAGTAGGCATCTGCTACTGACCTCCAAACCAAGATGATAAGGCCAACAAAGCAATATTTGGGTCACTTAAGCAAGCTTTGGGTCAACAGAACCTGGTTCTTATAGGTGACTTCAACTACACAGACATTTGTTGGAAGAACAATACAGCAGCTCACATGTCATCCATCAAGTTTCTGGAATGTGTAGAGGACTTCTTTCTCATAGAAATGTTAGATATGCCAACTAGGAATGGGCACTGCTGGACTTGCTACTCACAAACCAAGAAAACCTCCTTTGTAATGTATCTTGGTTAGTGATCACCTTGGCTGCAGTGATCACGATGTTGTGGAGTTTGGGATCCTGCTGAGCACACTGAAGGTTAGTTCTAAGACAAAGATTTTAGATTTTAGAAGACCAAACTGAGCTCACTCAGAGCTCAGTTGGGAGGGATTCTGTGGGAACCTTCCATGGAGGATAAAGGAGCTAGTGAGTGCTGGGAGTTATTCAAGAATGCTCTCCTGGAAGCACAAAAACAGTTCATCCCCTGTAAAGGTAAGGAAAGTGGGCAGAGCAAGAGACTCCCTTGGCTTAACTGCGAGCTTCTGAGCCTGCTCAAAACCAAAGGAGAAGCGTACCAGAGATGGAAGAGTGGACGAATACCCATTGAGAACTACAAGGGCATTGCCAGGGTGTGCAGAGATGCAGTTAGAAAAGCAAAAGCTTGGCTCGAATTGAAATTGGCCAGAGGTGTCAAAAACATAAACAACAAGCAGAAACAGGAGGAAAATACTGACCCACTGTTAAATGGGAGAGGTGACTCAGTCGCCAACAGCTCTGAAAAGGCAGAGATTCTCAATGCTTTCTTCACCTCTGTCTTTACCAGTGCTGTTGTGCCCCAGGCCTTGGGAATAGAAATCCAGGTTGATGCAAACACAGACCCACCATCAGTGAAGGAGTTACAGGAGTTTGACCCCTACAAATCGATGGGCCCTGACATTGTCAGCCAAGGGTGTCGNATGGGCTGGAAGAGTGGGCTAACGAGAACCTTATGAGGTTGAACAAGGACAAGTGTAAGGTCTTGCATGTGGGAAAACATAATCCAGGAGTGCAGCACAGGCTGGGATGTACCCAGCTGGGGAGCAGCTCTGTGGGAAGGGACCTGGGGGTCCTGGTGGACAACAAGCTCAATATGAGTGAAGAGTGTGCCGCTGCGGCAAAGAAAGCCAATGGATGCTGGGTTGCACCAACAAGGGCATCACCAGCAGAGATAAAGAAGTCATTATCCCACTCTACTCAGCGCCTGTCAGGCCAGATCTAGAATACTGTGTTCAGTTTTGGTCCCTGCTATGCAAAAAAGATGTGGACAGGCTGGAGAGGGTCCAGAGAAGGGCCATGGAGATGGTCAAAGGACTGGGAAGCCTGCCATATGAGGAAAGGCTGCAAGGACTGGGTTTGTTCAGCCTCGAGAGAAGAGGGGAGACCTAATCACCACGTTCCAGTATTGAAAGGGTGGCTACAAAGAAGATGGAGACTCCCTTTCTACAAGGAGTCACTCGGAAAAGACGAGGGGTAATGGGTACAAGTTACTCCTGGGGAGATTCCAGTTGGACACAAGAGGAAAATTTTTCACAGTGAGAACAATCAGCTGGTGGAATAATCTCCCCAGGGAAGTGGTGGATTCCCCAACATTGGACACTTTTCAGATTCAGCTGGACAGGGTCCTGGGCCATCTTCACTAGACCATGCTTTTGCCAAGAAAGGTTGGACCAGATGATCCTTGAGGTGCCTTCCAACCCGGTATTCTATGATTCTATGATTCTGGGGTGTTTTTTTATATATATATATGTGTGTGTGTCTGTATATATGTATGTGTGTGTATATATATAATTTTTTTTTAATTAATAGAGTTTTACAGAATAAAAGACTTGGTATAACAGCATTGAGAAGAAGTTTGACATTTTTTTCCCTCCCTCTGAAACTTTAGATTACGTTTTCAGAAGGTCAGGCCCTGTCCACAATCACCCTGACAATTCTTGCGGACGGCGTTGCAGAGCTTTCAGAGACCGTGGAAATCACACTCACCCATGTTACCACTGTGGGGATTCAGGATACCACAAAAGGAGCTGTCATTGATCCTAAAAGGGCAAGAGCTGTACTTACCATTTTACCCAGTGACTCTCCACATGGTGTGATTGGGTGGCATATGGAGTCTCTCTTTGTTAAAGTCATAGAGCCAGAAGGTCAGTCTGTTTCTTGATTCTTAGGAAAAAATAGATGTTTTTTCAAAGTCAGCATTGTTGAAGCTATAACATTGGTTTTATATGTATGCAATATATATAATATAGATAATATATAATATATTTTCATTTTTATATATATCAGCAGTTTTCTATTTAAAAATTGTATCAGAAGTAGCCTTTAAAATATGTGACTGTTCTATTTTATCACATACATTTTATGTTGTATTTCACATTGCGTATATCAACATCCAGTCATTTTTGTTTGGAGGGTAAGTTATTAAAATCTTGGCATCTTGTGTTGCTAATCACTAATACATAAAATACTTCTATTTAGATAAAAAGCCGAACTTGCCCATTTAGTGGGATTAATATGTTGTTTAAAATAATTTACATAGAAAGACTTTCCTCATTAATTGGGTCAAAAAGGGAAGCTTTTTGTTCTGTGGGATAGGGGAAGGAAGAAAGCAGAGCAAGAGTGAATTCCATTTCAAGAAAACTGAATCGGGGTTTTTCTGCTTGCCAGCTGCAATTGATTGGGTTATGGCAGTTTTCCTTCTAGGCACCAAGTGAAATTGCAAAGGATCTGCCGGGCCGTTGGCCGGAGGAGGGCTGCGGCGGGCAGGTGGCTGATGGCTCTGGCAGGCTCTGCAGCCTGGTGGTTTTCCAGCAGCTGCCTGATGGGCTATTCGTACTTCAAAAGCCCAGTTGAAATCTCCTGACAGTTTAATATTCTGTCCGCATTAACAAATAAAACCTATGGAAAATGCATTTTCCATCAGAATCTTATGGCAGATAAAACCTCCTCACAATTCTATTTTAAAGTGAATTAGTGTTGCCCCTTTCTTAGCACCTGAAAGTATTGTGAAGGGATTCTGTTGGTTCCTTACATACACACACACGCACATTATAAACATTTATACTTCGAAGTTGGGATTCAAGGCATGTTCTTAGGTTTCACTGTTGCACAGTTTCTTTTCCAATCTCTAAATGTTATATTATTAATGAATTATATACAGGTGCTAACTGTGAAGTAGTGTCTAGTTAATACAAGTAACAGAAACTAGTAAAGCCTGTTGCTTTTTATCTGTTTCTATTTCTCCCATAAACCCAGCACTTTTAGCCAAATGCTGTGTTTGGTGGTTTATTGGAAAAAATTGCAAATCTGCATTCGCAAAAGGTATCTGAGCCTGACTGGTAGAAGTGTATCTCATTTTCTTCAACATTTGAGTTCAGAAAATGTAAAATTTACAGCCAGAGTGACTGCTCCAGTGCTGCTTTCTGTATTAGAATCAATAGTGATCTCCTAAGCAAGTAAAGGTCAGGCAAAATAGTGAGATGGGAGTTTTGAAGGAAAACCAAATAAAAATAGTGATGTTGAAGTAACAGTTTGTGTAGCAAACATTTAAAATTGTAAATATTCTGTATTTTAGTCTTCCTCTAGATCCAGTTTTAAAATGCTTTCCAGATGTACACACTGTCGTGCGTGTTCACACCACTTGTATGTGCTCATTCGCCTGAGTCATTGTATTGTCCAGTACAGTTGTGTTGCTAGGCGGAATTGAAGTGGGCTCTAGCAAGCAGTTAGGTGAGCTGAAAATTAAGCATGGCAAGGGTTAAAACAATCATGGCTTGGTTTTTTCCCCTCCTTGTTATAGGGCAAGTCAATTCAACTACTCTTACTTTACAAGTTGTTCGAGAGCAAGGGTTTGTTGGAGAGATTGCAGTTCAGCTGAGCACCGTGCCTAACTTTGAACTCCCCCTCTCCAACCAAGCAACAGAGAATGAGGATTATATGCTGGAAAAGAAGACAATCATTTTGGCAGAGAACGCAACAATAACTTCTGTCGTAGTCAGTATTTTGCCTGTGAGTAGTCTAACAACAACTTTAGCTAATAATGTCTTCTAAGGAAAGGGAAAATGCACCGTTTCTGTACCAGAAGCAGGATTTAGCATTCTAGAAATGCTAAAGTAGGATTCTTGCCTCGTTAGATGGTTGTACATTAGTAAGAATTGCAGCCATCTCTTTCAAAAGAATTTGAGTACTCATCACTGAGAATGAACCAAATTCTGTGTTTTGTTGTAGTCCCAAAATTAACATGTAATAATGACAAAGGAAAAAATTATAAATTACTTTGGTGCTTGCTGGTTTTTCAACTTGTTGCAGGTTTTTACAGAGGAATTATTTTACTTTACATTCCTCTTAACAGATTTATTCTGTAGTTCAGGAAATGTCATTTTTTCACCAAAAATACATATATTCTCTAAATATATTCAGAATGGAGGTATTGCTTTTCAATTTCTGGCTTAGTTTCTGAAATCTAGCCACCTTTCTTATAGATAGGAGAAACAAGTGACAGCCAGCAATACTTTCCACCGTTCTTACAGATCTGGAATCTGACGGCCAACTTCAGTTTCTAAAGCTCAGCACAGGTCGTCTTTCTGACCTTTCATGTGGTGTGAAGAAAGGGATTGGTTTTACGGTCCCAAGTGCTGAGAATTTTTGAACAGTAAGCCACCTACAAGTAGTCATCTTCGTGCAGATATTATAACTTACAGTGTTTTATTAAAAAAGTGACACTTAAAAATATTTTTGCAGGACAACGTTCCAGAATTACAGGAAGGATTTATAATCAATATTACTGATGTGCAACTGGTCGATTCTGCCACTGGAGGTCAGCCAAGCGTGAAGAGGCTTGGGTTAGAAATAGCAGAAATAACAATTGAAGAAAATGATGATGCCAGAGGAGTATTTAGTTTCAATGTTACAAAGGTAAGTAAGTCTGAACGAAAAATATTTAAAGTAGCATTCCAGCAGGGGAGTCTATGGTTTCAGAGCAGTTTTGATAGTGTTCTAATAGGCTTTATGACACTAAATTGTTCTGGGTAAAAGGCCAGATACCAGACAAACAATTCCTTCTTAAAAGGCTCTTCACAATTAATATATGAAATCCATTAGGGAGCTGGAAGTGCTAAAACTGGTGTCATAGAATATTCTGGAGGGGACCTCAGGAGGTCATCTAATCCAGACTTTTGCTCAGAGCAAGATCAATGCTAAATTCAGACCAATTTACAAGTGATTACGTATTTCTTTCTTTATTTTTACCTGCAAGTCAATATGCAAAAAAAAAAAAAAAGGTTTCTGTGACACTCAGCAGTTTCTTGTTGAATTTACAGGATATAACTGGAGCTGTTGCTGGTTATGAGGTACCGCCACCACAGAATATACTGAAACTTCCAGTTGTTCGACAGGCTGGGAGGTTTGGGTCAGCAATTCTGTATTGGGAAGCCATTCATTCAACTGCTAGCTTTGAAGACTTCACACCATCATTTGGAAACCTTACATTTGCAGATGGGCAGGTATGTGCTTGCTGAAAGCTTAACTATCTCTGGGTTACCAGCTTAAGAGTGTCTCATGTTTTCTTCCAGCAGAATTTGCGTCTTTTCGTTGAAAACATTTTATTTATGGCCTTATGGATTGAATGAATGTTCTTTAACATGGAAAAGCAGAATGTTCATAAGCATTGACCAAATAGGGTTGTATGCCTTTGGTACCTCAACAACTGAAGACAAAACGTCTAATACTAAAGCCTGTAACATAAAATTTGTAACATAACCTGTCTTCTCTATAAATTCTCAGAATAAGCCTGTATGTTTTCTTAGCTGTGTTCTACATACAGTTTTAAATATCATGCTGTCTCTGACAATACAAAGGGTTTTGATTTCAAAACAGAACTGGTTTTTGGCAAATAGAAGGATATACTTTGTGAGCAGAATTTTGGCTTAGCTACAATATTGTCTACCTGCACTTTCTACTGAGTAGCAAAGTGGATCAGTTTGCTAGTTTTAACATACAAGATTTACATTGATGGACTTAAAAACCACTCTTGAAATTTTGTTATCTTCTTATAAATATACAAGTACGATAAGAAATAAGCACATTGAACAATGTGTGTTTATCTATTATTAGATAAAATTTACCTATTTTAGATTTCAGATTTTTTCAAACAATTCCTAGAATATTAGTAATGAAACTTTGTTGCTTTTTTTTTTTTTTTAACAATTTCTGCAGGCTACAGGAGAAATAGAAATTACAATCATAGATGACAGTGAAGTTGAATTCCTTGAGATATTCAAGATTGCTCTGGTGAGGGTGACGGGTGGTGCAAGACTTGGGGATGACACCCTGGTAACTGTCGCTATTCCACCAAATGATTCCCCCGTTGGAGTATTTGGGTTTGAAGAAAAGAATGTGAGTTTGATTTGGATTGCACTCTTTTCTGCTAAAGCTGGATAGTGAGTTTGTGTCACTAACACATAGCCGGTTTTGGTAAGCCTTCATTGCAGTGGAAGACATGACTTCATTGAAAGGCATATTAGTGCTTGTCTTCATCTAGCTGTGTAGGATGGTAATAACAATGAAAGTGCTGCTGCGTAGATGTAGATTTCTGCATGACTGAATCAATTTAATTCAGTATACTAACAATTCAGGACATCCCAGGTAGGATTTTTGGTAGTCTGTTGAATATTAAAAAAAGTTTTGTAGTAGTCTGTATTACTGAAAGTGAAGTTTGGAAAGAATTTATGAAACGTATCTCATCTTAGTTCTTGTCAGTGAATGATTCGTCTGCTCTCCATTTTGCTGGTGCTGTGCCTGCTTGTGACTCATTCTCTGTAGTTGTTTTGAGTCATAGGGGATACAGAAATAACATGAGTGACTAATCTTTGGTAGCAGAATTCAATGCGTTCCTTACATCTCTTATCTTGCTGTTGATTTTCACTCTTGTCCTTATTTTACATTGTCACTGATAATGTTTTTTCTTGTTTCTCTCAAGTCAGTATCGATGCCTTTTGCTGCAGGCTTTCCTATGTGCTCCTTCTCTTTCTCCATCAGGTAACAGTGAAGGAACCTCAGACACCTGATGACTCTGCTGCAGTTGTATTGCTCACTGTAAGTCGAAGTCAAGGAGGACGAGGGGCAGTAAAAGTGTTATGGATTCTTGAGGAAGAAGCCAGATACGATCTGACGCCTCTGAATGGTACCCTTCACTTCAGTGAGGTATTTCTGATATTGCAATAAATTATTTGCTGTTAGATTTATAAATACTTTCTTCTTCTTATGTGTGTTTGCATGGTTGTTCTTACGTGTTGATAGAAGTAGGGCGTTACTAAGTATTGTAACACTAGGAAAAAAAAAGTTTGAACTGGTGGGGTTAGCAGTATGCAGTGTTTTTTCAAACAGAAAAGGAAAACTGACATGCTCTTTTTAAGGCAGTATAATGTAATCATCAGGAAGATGGGCTCTTCAAGTCTGAATTGTTTTTACAATTAAGAAAGAGGAACAAAAATGTACTGAATATGAAGAATGATTACAGAAACATTTATTCCATTGCAGTATCAGACAACTGAAAGAGAAAATTGGTATTGAAAGGGTGAGAAGGATAAATGAATGCTCCAAATGTGCAGATTTGAAAAAGAAATAATAAAACACCCTAGTGACTTCCAAACAGGACAATGTTAGTTGATTTGCGTTTCATGGCAGGTTAAAAACTCTGAAGTAGGAGCCGAAATACTGGATATTGTCAAGCTATTCTTATCTTAATATTTGTGTTTTACAGTCTACTCAAAATATTTAATGAAGAAAAGTGTTTTAACATAAAGCATTATCTATTCTGTCTGTACAAGGCTATTTTGCATTAAATAAATAGGCATGCCAGTTGTTTCTTTTATTTTTAATGAGCTGGAAAATAGCCTTTTTGGTAAGACCACCAGTATCTGGCAAAGTTTTGCTATCATTTTGCTATCCTTTCTCTACTGATAGGCCTGGACATTGTTTTTTCTTCCTGAAGTTCTTATATATGCATACATGTAAGAATGCAAGTATGTATGTATGTTGTACTAAAGTTATACAATGTCTACCTACTTTTTTCCTATATTTTTATTTTAAACATTAGCTACTCTGCATTGACAGTGGCAAAATGTGGATTAGACAGGAATTGGCTATGACCTAATATATCTAATCTTAATAATGTTAATCCTTAGAATGTATGTATTTTATTGAATATGCACTTTCTGATGGAAGAGATTTTGTATAGAAAGTTTCCTCTAAGTTGAAAACTTCTATGTGAATACAATTTCAAAGTAATTTCAATTGTTATTCAGTTGAAAATAGCCAGAGTATTTTTGAGGTGGCACACAATGTTTGAGAGACAATTTTTACTATTTATTAATCTGTGAGAAAACATTTCAGCCAGATCAGAAATGTCATATTTAAAAAATAATACAGAATATATCAAGCATATGCATGCTTAAGACTTGATTTGTTAAAGAAAAAAACTGTTTTATAATACATTTATAATGTATTTTGTTTGGTTTCACTTAATGTGTGTATATGTATCTTCTGGTCTTTACATGATGCAGACTGAATCCCAGAAGTTGATTGTTTTACATGCGGTACAAGATGGTCTACTGGAGGGGAATGAAACATTTACCATTCAGCTAGTCTCTGCTGGTGATGCAGAGATATCCCCTGTAAATGGTAAAGAATGAATTAATTGCATTCTATTTTGAGACATTTCATATGAAAATTCTAGTAAGTCTGTTCATATTATTTTAGTCTGCAGTGCTTATATGTGCTGTGTGCAGCTAATTGGTAGCAGTTTTGACTGTCAGTCTTTCTCCCTGAGTTGCTTCCTTGTCTGAAGAAATTAAAGAGAATTTTAGATCATAATTTTTCATTCTAAATCAATTGTTGGTGTAGACTTTTGTATTCAGATAGTTAACATTGACTGTAAAAAATTCTTTAATAAAAAGAAGCAAAACCCAAAACCAGGTTCAGACCAGTAAAAATCATAGAATAATTTCATTTGTGAGGGACCATTGAGGAGGCTCATTTAGTTGAAAACACTGCTCAAGGAACAGGAGACTTCACAATTAGATCAGGTTGCTGAATGCCTTGTCCACTCAAATTCTGAGTATCTCCAAGGATGGGGATTCCATGGGCTCTCTGGGAAGCCAGTGTTTAACCACTCATGTTACAAAATTTACAAAAACTAGCTCATTAGTTAGTTTTCATTTACCAGGAGGAGCTTTGTTCTCTTCATAGGTGTTGCGACCATCATTATTGTGGGCGATGAAGGCGCTTCTGGGGTGGTTGGGATAGCCCATTCATCCAGGCATGTTCTGATTGGAGAACCTTCAGGAAATTATAATGGAACTGCTCTTATTAGGTGGGTACATCACTCATTTTTCTGAAGGAAGGACAACAGCTCAGTTTCAAAAGCTATGAGACTCCACATTTGGCAAGAATTTCTTGAATGCTGCATGTCATTATCACTTCTAAAATCAGAACTATTTTTAAAATTAGATGCTTGTTTTTAAAGAAGGGCAGAATATACTATGGATGTGTCTTTTCAGTATTACTGGGGAGCTCCAAATACTCCTCTCAATCTCCAAATTGTTTACAACATTGATGCTTTAAAGGAAAGAGGATTCTAATCAAAGGAAGCAGGGGAAGGGAATCAAAGACATTTGAAGATGCTTTGTGCTTTTCAGGATTGGTACCTGAACTGTATTTCAGTATATTGCTGTGATGGTTAGCATAAGTGGGAACTGGGTTTTTAGTTGAAACAAGATGCAATTATTTCACTGCATTCAGTCAACTGAAAACTGATGAAGAAGTGAAGATGTTACCGTACCTTCTAAGAATAGGAAGGATTACGACACCAGCAAATATAAGCAACAGAACAGCTTCTCATGCTGCTCTGAGAAGCCCAAAAGACAAAGCCATGCTTTGTGCAGCGGTAGTTGTAGATCATGGAGTATAGATTGTGTTAGGTATAGCCAAATTTTTGCTGTGACTTAGTTCACCAAGGCTGATGTAATGAGTAGGATTAGGCTCTAGGTTTTTAGACAAGCAGCAGACAGAATATTTCTCAAGCTATCTCATAGTAGTATTCTAATGTCCTTCTGCCTTAAAAACCAAATTGCCTCTGGGCATTACCCTTAAGTCCCATTTCCCTTCTGTTTTGCATATCTATCTCCGGAAAAACAGAATGGAACCTAGAGAGCTCAGTTTGCAGCCCGCACCTTTGGGCTACACATGCAAAGAAACTTTAAAGACCTCTCAGTAAAAATATAGCTCAAGATGCCTCCCAACACAGGGAAATAAAAAAGAACTGCGGAAATGTTATTACTCTGAAGAGGGAATTGTAAAGATCTTACTAGTGACTTAGTACATTAAAAGTCAAGCTCACAGTGCTGATAACATTTCTTTCATGCACAACAATATGATATTGTCTCTGGATATTAAAGGTAGAAAATAAAATCCGTGTTTGTGTTCTTCCCTGCAGCCTGATACGTGGCCCAGGGATTTTTGGTCAGATCATAATATATTGGAATATAACACCTCCTCATCACACAGAATTTATTGAGACATCGGGGACTTTGACAATGCGAGATAGGCAGTCTGCAGCAGTTGTTCTAATACAGGTATATGAGAGATTTTGCACCAGTAGCTATTTCAAGTACTTCCTTTTATTCAGTTAGTATCTTGTTTAGAAATTAGTTATACCTCTCTCCCTGTAAATGGTTTAAATCCTTTTAGCTTTCATTGGTTCTTCTCCCTAGGCTGTAGATGACGACCGTCCTGAGGAGAAGCATTACTACCAGTTTCAACTAACTGGAATCAGTGATGGAGGACTCATAAATGAATCTAGCAGCACAGCAAATATTACCATGGCCGCCAGTGATTTTCCGTATGGAGAGTTTACATTTTCACGGGAACTATTGCAAACAACAGAAGAAGAAAAATGGGTATTAGATTGAAATTCCTTCTTATGTAAAAAATTGATAGATATCAATGTTGTTGCTAGATTTATGCTTAACTTTAGGAAAAAAATGAATCAAAGATTTATTCTACATTTATCATAGCACAGTGTTCAGAATGGCTGTCTGAGGCTTTTGGAGTTTTTTAATATTCTGAGAAAGAAAGCTTATCTGCTAACTTACATGTACTCTGTACTTACTAAAGCAAATTGTTGTTACCTGACAGAACCATTGAAAGATGCCTTTAGAACAGTCTCCTAAAGGCAACTGTAACAGAAAAACAAAGCCATTTTTTAAAGAAAATGTCCTCTTTCCCTCAGGTTAACATCACTATTGTGCGTTCCAGGGGATCCTATGGCAAAGTGCGTCTTTGCTTTCAGATAATAAATGGAACTGCAGAGGAGGGAATTGATTTCACTCCCACAGTAAGGGAATTGTTGTTTGAACCACATGAGGAGAGTAAAATGATTTTGGTTGAAATTCATGATGATGACTTTCCTGAAGGTCCTGAAGACTTTTCAGTGATGATTGCCAAAGTGGAACTCCAGGGAAGGTAAAGATAAAATTCCCGGTTGATTGACTGCAAGCAGAAGAACGAACTATATTTCGAATCTGATCTACCTGATCTATCATAATAGGAATTGGATGTATTGGGAACCAAAGTCTTTTAACATTAGTATAAAAATTTTGCTGAATAAGATTTACTAAAGCTAAAAGTCCATACATTACATACAAGTTGTCAAGTTGTATGAAATTCAAAGAAGATAAAATGAGAAAGAAAAATTTGAAAGATACACATTTCTGTGAATAAACTACTATTTTTGCATATAGTTTGAAAAAGTGTAACCAAAAAGTCTTCAGTGATAACGGTCAGAAAATAAAAGAAGTTGTCATAATTGACAAATTGTTATACCTTCCTCTTAATACTTTCACAAGAATCTTTTATGTGATTTTCTTTTTTATGTTCTTGCAAGTGGATTTGATTTTACCATGAAAGAAAATGGTCTGCAGATGGATCAACCTCCAATAATAGGAAATATCTCCACAGTACGAGTCACTATAGCAAAAAGTGACAATGCAGAAGGCATCATAGAATTTGATCCACAGTATATCCTTCTACAGGGTAAATTTACCTTAAGTTTTCACTGTTTAGAAGGTAAGTCTGTGGCTATGGCATAAATTTTGAAATATAATAACTTTTTTCTTAATTATTCTTGCAGTGGAAGAGGATGCTGGATTAATTATGATTCCTGTTGTGAGAAAGCATGGAACTTACGGCTACGTAACAGCTGATTTTCTTTCTCGAAGTATTTCTGCACTTCCCAATGGTGTTGACTATGTCATCCATAATAATTCTGTCATTTTTTATCATGGCCAGAACCAGACTTTTATTTATATCTCTATTATAGATGATGAAGAAAGGTAATTAATTTTTCAGATGTTTATTCACTAATTTACTTCTGAGAAATCCTTTTTTAGCATGTGCAGTATGCCTGTGTGTAGAATTGGAATTGAAAAACAAATTACTGCAGTGCTGAAAAATCACCTAAATTTAAAGGGGGGAAAAAGAAGCTATTATTAGAATTTCATAATTCCTGTTAAATTTTATGCAAACAAATAACATTTTTTTAATTATATTATTAGATATTTTGAGTGTTAACAGTACTGCTGTGAATAATAAAATACTTTGCCATGTTTTTTTTATTAATTTAACACGAGTAGAAAATAGAACATTATTTTTATTTCAGATATCACCATTCTGTGAAAATAGGAGGAATCTTCTACTGTATACTTACAGAGATGACTTCTGTATACCTTTACAACCATCCAGTTGGATGCATGATAGAATTACTAAGGATAATTTTATTTTTTTTTTTTTTCCCCCGGGTATCTCAGAATCTCTTTTTCTTTTTCCGTGCAGTGAATTTGCAGAGCAATTTGAAATCCAGCTGACTGGAGCCACTGGTGGAGCAGTCCTTGGACTCCACCTAGTGAGCCAGGTCACTATTGCTAAAAGTGACTCTCCCCAGGGCATCGTCCGATTTCTCAACCAAAGTCGAATTCTTCTTCCCAATCCTGATACACCGACGGCAGTGTCCCTGGTGCTGGAAAGGACTGGAAGACTGTTAGGGGACACGCAGGTGGGCCCTGGCTGTCAAAGACTGAATGCTTTCCAGTGACTAGGTCCAAAAGCTCCTGCATTTTCCTTCACGAGCTTCTTTGTGACTGATTTCTAAAAGGATAATCGCAGCTTTTCATTAAACATGAATTGCATATAGTTGCAGTATGACAGAAAATGTTGTTAGCCTTTTAATCTTCTCTTTCTCCTCCTGCTTGCTTTCTTTTCTTATGGTCTTGTGTACTTTGCTTTGAACTAACTCCTAATTCCATTGAAAATATGGTTAATTCCATGCACCACAAGTGATTTGATTTAATTTAGTTGAATTACTTCCTAAAGCTGGTCAAACTTTTCTCAGTAAATTGTTTACTGTTTTCTAGATATTTTTTTTCACTCGTACAGACCACTGACAAAGTGAAGGTACAAATATAGTACCTTATAGTACAAATATAGTACAAATATAGGTAGCCTTTCACAGTCTTGGCAAATGACTGGAAGACTGGCAGTAAAGGCCATCAGCTCCTCCTCCCCCAGTATAAAAATTGCCTTGGTCTTCTCTGACTTTTTCTAGAAGTCATTTGAGAAAACTGGAAAACAATTAAAATGGTCAAAATAATAGTTTTAAAGTGCTGACTATGACCTCCTCAAAAGCAAGCTAATTTGTGGGAAATTTTGAAAATATTCTAGCTTTTAATCAGGCTGAAGAAACATGAATCATCATCTGAGGGATTAAAAACTTATTGCAGACTCTTAAGAAAATATTTGTCATTTTCTGTCTTGATGTCACACTTCACAGGGAATGGTTTTGGTCGCGCGTACTTATTTGGAGAGCTTCGCAAAACAAATCATGAAAGGGAGAGAAATAGAAACTGGCCTGTGTGTTTCCTGCTATGCGCTAAAGAAACCTCAGTTTCTCTTCTTTTCTATTACTAATATCTAGAATTTCATAAACTGGCATTGTGGCTAACTGATACTTCAAAATTTTGACTTGTAATTTGTCGTGTTTATTTTTCCAAAGGGTTATATATTTTCCCACACAGAATTAATTATGAATATTTTGTATTCTGTATGAACAGAAGCAAAGATTTAAACATAGCTAGTTACCAGATATAAAAATTTTTATGTCACTTGTGGTACTCCGTCATATCTCCCGCTGGGACGTTGTTATAATATATCAATCATGACTCTAAAACTGAATCTAATATCTTCCACAGATTAACTGGGACATCTTGGGACCCAATTCAGAAGCGGTTTTATCTCCTCTGAATAGTGACATTGGTGACCCTGTGAATGGATCATTCTATTTTGGAGAAGGAGAAGGAGGTCTGAGAGCTATTAATCTACAAATCTATCCTCATGAAGAAGTTGAAGTTCAGGAGATCTTCATTATTAGGCTGCGCCTTATGAAAGGTGAAACAGAAATAGATCCTAAGGCAAACAATATTACACTAATAGTAAGTCATTATTGCTTTTCTTTCTTCTGAGATCTCTGTTGGTATTGGTATTTATCCTGCAAAACTTTTAAAAATTAATAATTATTACATAGTTTGTCATTTGGCTTTTTTGTCCCTTGTGCTACTTGGGTGCATTATCACAGCTTCATTTCTTAAAAAAGAAGGCAAAGAATCTGTCAGTAAAAATTGGTATATAAACACTGACCTGGCCCTCTTAATTTGCAGAATTCTTTTGTTCTCTTTGGAGGGAGCATGTATTGGGTCCTCATTTCTAAATGTCAGTTTGTTGTTCATCCCTTCTTGACCTCTTCTTCTGCTCCAGCTATCATATATAAAAGAGAGAATCTGACTATTGCAGAGCAAGAAAAACACAGAAATTTGTGGGAGAAGGCAGAGGGAGTTGTCAAAGACAAATTATTGCTCTAGGGATACTGCAACTAAGGAAATATTTATAAGGCTGTTATAAGAAGCCCGCAAAAAAAAAATCTTTCCTAGAAACTGGATTTTTTTTTTTCCCCTGGTCTGTAAAGCGTTGATGGAATTAGCTCTTATTTCCACAGACTCCTTAATTTCTTCTTCAGGGACACAGGTTCATTCCTTGAACTGGAATGTTCCACCCTGCGTGCCAATGAGTTGGCTTCTCAGTAAGCGCTGGTGTTACAACTCCGTTGTAAGTCAGTTCACCGTGAATTCCTGTTGCAGCTGGTGATTCACGCAGATGGACGTGGATGAGCTCTATCCCAGTGGGCTGAGTTTGCAAACTGACAATGTTAGAAGAGTTTCTGTACGCTAGCCCAAGGTGCCGGAGCATTTCCTGCTGTAATAGCAGAATATTCAGACAGAGCATTTGAAATAAAATTCTGTCCTTTTCTTCCTTGGATAGTGCTGAAAATCTGAAAAGAGAACATTCATACTTTCTCTGCTGTCTCTTAGTATCTTATATCCATGGCATACGTTTTCCAAATCCTTTCAAAATTACTTTATTCTCTGAAATGTGTTTAGACCACTATAATGGTATAAAGTTGTTTAAAGCTGAGTGAGGCTCAACTCAGTGGGCAGAATCATTGTCATTGCCTGAATTTGTTTACATATTGCCTGAATTTGTTTACATATAATGCTTTTATTAATCCAAGCCTAAAAACTCTCCTTATTTATTGGCAACATCATATTTTGACTCCTGTTCAATTTAGATCCTGCTTAAACTTACTTATGTAGGATTTTCTCACAAGAGCAGGTTACCCATGGATTTCATATAACATTCTTGCTTTGTGTGCCTGTGTGTGTTTACGTGCGTGTGTGCACATGGGATTGGTATCACCCCCTTCTCATACCTTGATGGTCCTGTCTGCTGGGCTGGTTTTTTTATTCTCTCAGTCTCAGTTCTAACTACTAAAGTACTGTTGAATTGTCTTAAGAGGAGAAAACTCGGTAGGAAGAACAAATAATATGTGTCCCGTAGCATCTAGCAATGAAAATCTCAATGATTTGAAGAAGAATACAACTTACTCTACATTTCTGATTTTTTGTTTGTTTGTTTACTTTTTTACAGATACAGAAGTTTGGTGATCCCAATGGAATTGTACAGTTTGCTCCTGAATCATTAACTGAGAATAACTATACAGAACCCTCAGCAGCAGAAGGGCCACAAAATATTACACTGTTTGTCAGACGAATTCAAGGCACTTTGGGAAACATAACGGTATTCTCACTCTTTTCCTAATAAACAGTATAATTTGCAATCATCCTCAGTAACAATGTATGGAGGAATATTTTTTTCTGTGCCTTTCAATTGCTTGTTTCTCAAATTCATTTTTGAAATGTTGCCTTTTAGACTGAATTTAGCAAGGACTCAGCCCTAGTACTTGTGGTTTGGAGAGTCAGATTCAGTCTATGGTCAGGAAGGAAACTCTCCCTCTCTCCCTGTGCTTTTGGTGGGAGAACAGAACAAAGCATACTTACATAGTGAGCTTTCTTTGAGGTCATCACATCTACTTTTTTCCAGGCATACTTATAGGTAAGAATCAGACTATTTGACTGATCACTCACATCACCTGTTTTTTACTTAAAGTTGTTTAGAAGTCAGCATTTTAACAGTTACTCATTTAATTTAAAAAAATCAATTAATAGAAGCATCTGCTGTGTTTAATGAGAACTCTTCACCCCTTTCTGATGTGAGGAATCTTGGAAAGAGGAAAATCAGTAAAGATGTCTCAATGTAAAAATAGAAAATTTTTTTTTAATGGTTCAGAGATTCCATATGGTTTTAAATAAATGTTCTGAAGATACACAAAGGCAATCTTTACATTCGTAGTACTGTTAGAGGAGCAACATACCCTCCTTTTGTAAGATAGTCTGTGTGCCTCTTTCTATGCATACCTAAACAAATTTCTATTTTAGTACTTAAAAATTATCTGTTCCGTATCATATCTATACTGAATCCCAGAATAGAAAAGTTTCGGACTTTGTGGGTAATTTTGCTTTCTCTTGTTTTGTGCATTTTCTAAACTCATTTCAGATTTACTGGGAAATACGTAGCGAATCTGACATCACGGGTGACTTTCTTAGGACAGAGGGATCTGTTGTCATTGCTGACCAGCAGAGTACAGCTGAGATAATTATCTACCTGTTACCTGATGATGTTCCAGAACTGGATGAAAACTATGTGGTACAGCTAATTTTGGTAGAAGGTGGAGCAGATTTAGACCAAGAGAAAAGTATTGCAAAGATCAATGTTTTTGCAAACGATGATCCCTATGGAGTGTTTGCCCTATATGCTGATCTGCAGTCAGTATTGGTAGAGAGAAACCTGGACCGGTATGTTCAGATTAATGTAACCCGGCATGCTGGGGCATTTGGAGAAGCGATCGTTGAGTACCGTATCTTGTCTCATCATGAAGAAGCACTAATTGCACCTGAGAATGAGGCGGGATACCTCACAGTAAAAGATGGTGCCAGCTTTGGAGTGAAAAAAGTGCCAATAAGCAGCCAGGTCTGTATTATCCTTTTAGTTCCTATGATATCTATTGTTTTCATTTTTGTTTATTGCAATACAAATGTGCTGGATTAAGATATCCAACTCTCTATAGTATCCGCTGTGAAGAGGTATCCGCAGAAAAGAGAGTTTTAGTATTATTATTTTCCTATTTATGGAATAGAAATGGGTTTAAATATCACATTTTCAGATAATAATTGCAAAATCACTGCTATGGACGTGTTCAAATATTCAGTTTTTCCTTCTGTCATTACTTTGTGTTACTATCAGTTCAATATTTTATTATTATATGCATGCAAATATTTTCTCAAGTTTCCCTCTTGGATTGTAAGTGGTGATCTGTCAGTGCTGACTCACGAAGCAGCAGATAAATTTACCTTCAGTTCTCTGTGTTCCCTGGTTGGCTGTTATTGTTATTACAGGTTTACATCCACACTTACATCCTTTTACATCCATCTTACATCTTTTTAGTCCTGAGGATTACAATCAAGCTGAGGCTCACTGTGTTAGATACAAGTTATTAAAATGGCAATAGTTGCTGCACATTCCAACAAGCTGCTGGAAAATCACATTCACAATATTGATGTTTTAGTTGTATTTCTTGAGAAACATAATCAATAAAACACTTGTCTTGAAAACACTGCTTTTTGTATGCAAGTAGAACAAAATCTGCAGATTGTTCTGCTACTTAATTCTTTGAACTGGTGGATATCATGTTTTTAGTGCAATTAAATTTCTACATTTTTAATTAAATTCTCTCTCTCAAAGGCATTTGTTTTACTGGGCTTGAATTTTACTCTGGAACTGATTAATGTAAGCCTTGTTAGGGGGAGTGCCAAGGATGTGCCTGAAATATTAGGAAAAGCAAAGTCAGCTGTTCTGCTTATTCCTGAGGAAGCTGCCAATTCACAGGTCAGTAGACTGGCTGCAGTGTAACACTTCTACCTCAGAAGGAAGGTACACTTAATTACAAAAGATAGCAGCTATAAGAATTCAGTTGGCTCCTTGAAGTTTTCATCATTGCAACCAATTTAATGACTGACAAGACTTTTCCAGTTATTACTTGTACTGCATATTACCTTTTCTCTGATACAAGTTCTCATAGAAATGTGTTAATACAGTTTGAAAATGTTTCTTCATCTATAAAATATAAATAGTGTAAATATTATGGTTACTTTATACTTTTGTTTACATGAAATGGAAGTTCTGAGACTTAAAGGGAAATAACTAATTCTGGACAATGTTATTCCTTTAGGTATAGCAGCCCCAAAGTAGATAACAGCATGTATGCAGTATTATGTGCAAAAAGAGATGGAGGTCATGCTGGGTTTTAATGCAATTGACAGTATATCTGGTGAATCACTGAGTGGGAAATTTTCCATTTGTCTACTTTGTAGGAGAGTGAGAAAAGAGAATTTGCCTATTCTGATATGGTATACATGTATGTCAAGCAAAGACAACAGCATGCTGAGTTTTTGTCTCTTAAATTTTATTGAAGTTTTTATTTAATGATTTAAATTGGTTTGAAGCACTGTTCTGTTTTTTAATTTGTAATTGAACTTAATTCAATTGTCTTTTTGTGAACATTGTTTACTACCGTAGAGCCATTCATCATTGCTTTTAGAATGCGTGAATTATCCTTTCAGTCCCATTTGCTGCTCAAAGAAAAAGAAAAGTAGATCATACTAGCAAGAATAACTTTGTGAACAATGTCATGTGGCAACAACTTACTTTTCCCTGGATACACAGTTAATAATTTATTTTAGACCTATGTGTGTGTATATATAGTACTACAGCTATTGCCTATAGTACAGTATATAGTACAGCTATATACAACAGCACTGCCTATAGTACAGTGAGCATTAAGGGCAGGTTGGTTTGTTTTTCTTTTAAACATCAGACACAGAATGCTATATTCAGTGTTTTCAGTCATACTGGTTCCTTTTCCCTGAGATCTAATTCTCAGAAATGTAAGATTTAGAAGTATCATTAAAAATTTGTGAAAGTAGTGTGTAAATATATACACACATGCATGTATATATACACATACAGACATCTATATGCACACATAATTATTGTAAAATGCTTATTTTACTAATTATAATACGCTTTCACATATGCTATTGCCCATTTTTATTCCATTTTCTATAACAAAATCTACTATGTTTTCCACAGGTTGGCTTTGAATCTGTGATTTTACGACTTACAGACATTGCAGCCGGGACAGGCCAGGCTATCATAACCAGAAAAGGAGTTTATGGCTCTGTCATAGTTAGCTGGATTTCAGGATACCCACCGGACCTGATCACTGACTTTGCTCAACCAGGCGCCATTACTCCTCCATTTGGTAAGTACTTCTCTGAGGAAACAGCTATGAAAGTTGCGTAAGCGATGACACCACCTTTTAGTTATTTGTACCTCTACATGCTAATGAAGAGTCATTTAGAATGAAACTGTATGGTCTAAGTTTTATCTGTAAGGGATACATTTCTTTTAGAAGCAAAAAAGAACTAAGCTTCATAGATACATGTTCTGGGAGGTAAGCACAATGCTATGCCCCTGAAGGACAGACAGCTTTACATAAGAAAGACCTTATCATGCAGATTTCTTCTTCCTAAATGGAGTGGGATTGTGATTACAGTCCCTGTCTCAGCACATTCCCAGGTAAGAAGAGGATTCCTATTTAGTGATTTTGACTTGTGCTCTCTCTCGCTCTCTCTTTTCTTTCAGGTACTGTTGTATTTTCCTCTGGTGAACAAAGTAAAGTAATTTCATTTCAGGCTACTCCAAGCCTAAATAAACGTGAGTCATTTGCCATATCTTTAACAGCAGTGCACAGCAACGTGTCTGGTGGGGCTCGTCTGAGGTAAGGGTATTACTTATACTTTTGAGTCGCACACATGCTGTAAGAATTATGACCTATGTGCAGGCATACACCTTATACAAATCCCTGTTATATTTCAGGTAGCTAGCAAGTTGTAGTGCCTTCTTTGATAAATTTGTATGTCTTGTCTCAGGGGGAAACAAGTGTCAGTATTGCAGATCTGACCTGATCAGAAGTGAGGCTTTTCTGCAATTCCAGTCTATTTCATATCACTGAGGTCCAAGGTGCCTAGAATGTGTCTAGAATGATGGAGACAGTTAAGAAAATGAAGAACCAAGATCAACAGTTTTAGCCAGGAAGCTGAAGAATGAAAGCAACGCTAGCAGTTTTCATTAGGGCCCCCAGAAATCCATATTTAGAAGATCTTGGATAACAAACATTATTTAAAAGAAATAAAATGAAACAAGAAATGCTCCAAAAATACCTAATTTATATAAAAACCCCTTTTTATTCTTAAAAACAAACCCATTACATTTGATCTAGTTTTCCAGCTCAGCTAAGTTGTTATCTATTCTTCAAACTATTTTCTTTTCATTCTTCCTTACTCATTGATAGCTAAAAGTGCTATAAAAAGAATGGACATAGAGTTAACACTGCATATGGAGAAAGGTATTGGCTTCACCCAATTACAATTACACTGGCAAATCTGAAGGAAGTAAGGAATGGACGGGATGGCAAGTTCCCAAGGTTGACCCCTTCTCCTAGACTTGTGTAGGACTGGTGTCCTCAGAGCACCTATTTACCATGTGAGTCTAATACCCGGAGTATACGAGGATGACCTTTCCTAGAGAACTTAAGACTATATCCCACAGAGGGTAAAGCTGACAATTACTTTGAAGAGTTTTTGACTCCCTTAGCCATGGAAAGGGAGCACAAGTCTGATGAGGAGCGGCTGAGGGAACTGGGGGTGTTCAGCCTGGAGAAGAGGAGGCTGAGGGGAGACCTCATCGCGCTCTACAACTACCTGAAAGGAGGTTGCAGCGAGTTGGGGGTTGGTCTCTTCTGCCAATGAACAAGCGATAGGACGAGAGGAAACGGCCTCAAGTTGTGCCAGGGGAGGCTTAGACTGGGCATTGGGAGAAATGTCTTTACTGAAAGAGTGTTGAGGCCTTGGCACAGGCTGCCCAGGGCAGTGGTGGAGTCCCCATCCCTGGAGGGATTTAAAAGACGTGTAGATGAGGCGCTTAGGGACATGATTTAGTGGGCATGGGGGCGTTGGGTTGACGGTTGGACTCGATCTTAGAGGTCTTTTCCAACCTTAGTGATTCTATGATTCTATGATTTGGTAGCCTCTAGCACTGAATAATGGGTCAGTTCTAGAGATAAGTGTAAGACGCAAGGTTTAGCAAAGATTCTGTATGTTAAGGCTCATATGCTTATTTTCTAATAAGGGGGGGATATATTTAATACAAATATAGTAGTGCTTAAATTGATACTGATAATAGGGCTCAGAGCTGGAGAAAATTGTATGAGTAATGTGAGGGCACAGTTAATATTTCAAAGCCTCAGTGTAAGTTTTAAAATAACTTACTTTCCTTGTCAGCTTCCTGGCTAAAACTGTAGATCTGCTAGCATCCGTCTAATACACAGTTTTCTCTTGGTACAGGAAGTTTGTTCAACAGTTACAACTGGTGTTACTCGGAGTGACTGTATTGTAATATATCTCCTTGCACTGTGTCCACAGTAGGAAGACATCATAGTTTCCTTTGCCTCTTCATTTTCTCAGGAAGACCATATTTTATTTATCCTTCACTCTGTACCCTCTGCTCACTCAGGATGCATTAAGCCTGTGGAGGGCTGTTCAATCCATTCATTCCAAAAGCATTTTTCAGGGAAGCTCTTTACATCTTGCCTTGTTGCTATTTCTTTCCTCTACTCTTAAGCATTTTTTTTACCCACTTTCTTACAGCCATCATTGACTGTTCACTGCAAATTATTCTGCTTGGGTGTTTTACTTTTCATATTTCATACTTCCTCACTCAGCTTTGATATCTTTTCTGTTTCAGGTCAGGATTTATGATAGCTGAAATTGAGCCAATGGGAATCTTTCAGTTTGCTCTTAACTCAAGATCTGTTTCAGTTGAAGAAGATGTTCAGGCAGTCACACTACATGTCCAAAGATTGTTTGGTTTTCAAAGTAATCTCACTAAATTGACATATCAGACCATTCCGGGAAGTGCCAAACCACTAGAGGACTTTATACCCATCTACAATGGAGAGCTTGTGTTTTTACATTTTCAGACAAATGCTGTGATAGAGATATCAATAATTGATGACACTGTGTCTGAAATGGAGGAATTTTTTTTTGTAAATTTGACTGCTGTAGAAATTTTGGATGGTCAACCTGTGAATCCTGACTGGAGTCCACGTTTGAATCCAGCTTTCAGTGTTGCAACAGTCAATATCCTGGCTAATGATATTCTTCACGGAATACTAAGTTTGGGCCCAGAGTTTATTTATGTTGAAGAAGACGCAAACAACAGTACGCCCAACACAGTGATACTTCATGTCAGAAGGACCAAGGGTTTTACAGGTGATATTGAAGTAACTGTTAAAACCTTTGGGGGAGTGAGTGCACAGAGTGGAGTAGATTCATATCCTTTTGGAAACATTTATGGAAAATCAAACTTCACATGGGCAATGGAAGGAGAAGATTTTGAAGAACAGTCAGTCTCTCTGACTTTGCTGGACGGAGAAAGAGAAAGCAAGATGTCCATAAAAATTTTTGATGATAATGAGCCTGAAGGACAGGAATTGTTTTATGTTTTCCTCTCAGATCCTGAATGTGGAGCTCAGATTGTGGAAGGAAAAGATGAATATGGATTTACTGCTTTTGCAACAGTAATTATTGCAGGTAATATTTTTTCGCCCAGAAAATACTTCTGAATTAAATAACAGTAAATAACTGTATGTTCTCATAGCAATTTTTGTGTAAAGATTGGAATTCTATTTGATAATAAGCAGGGTACTCTATTCCCAAATCTTGAGTTTTCCAGATCAGAGGGAGCATCTAATGCACCAAGCCCACCATGCATCCCTTAGCAATGTAGCTCAAAATACATTTAGAGATGCTGCTTATCTTGTCCTCTTTTACTTCATGAAGGGAAAGACCAAGCTTAAGTGTTCTTCTTTCATGTGTAGTAGCATTGCATGCTTTTTTGTTTTTCTTTGCCATGTTGTCACTTTTACATTGTATGGGTTTTGTGCAAAGTATGAAAAACTGTTTCTGTTTTCGTTCTTTGATACTATGCAATGTATATCTGCAGTTTAGTTGTCCTCTCCTTCTGGGGAGGGAGGGTAGGAATGGGCTTACACAGACATCAGGGAAGAATTTTTCTTTCAGTCACCACACACTACTGTGACGAAGTGATGTAAGAGCTCCAATTTCCCTTAGCTTTTAGATATCTATCAGATTGATCAGTTGCATATAAACTAAGTTCATCTGCAATGTAGAATAAGTTTTAGAAACAAGTTGGGAATTGGACCAGTTTAGGTTAATCAAGAAAATTATATGTAAGGGGCCAACATTTACTGGAAGTTTTGTGTATTTAGATCTTAATCTAAGACTTAATTTAGTTTTAACAATACAAGGTAGATACTGGGAACCAGAATTAACCTGTGTGGTTGGATGAGTGTATGCAGCAACCAGAATTAAGTATGCAAGAACAGATTGTATAAAACACATGTTCCCTTCACGTGCACCATCTCTAGAATTCACCGTGCAAGTAACCCGTTGCCGGTACGTGCAAGTTCACCCAAGAAGTGTGTGCATAGGCACAGGTTGGAATTTGAACTTGTATTGAATCCCACAGAAGTGTATTAACATGTTCTAGAGTTACACCGTGAGTACAATGAGTACATAAAGTAAAATCAGGAGACAACTTACGCTGAGGGTCAAAGCACGTATCTGCATTTAACTGTGTAGATAGAAAGATACCACAGGTTAAATACTTGTACATGCGCATAGGCAAACACATCGTTTCTGTTATCTTCAGTTATATGTTGACATTTAATAAGCCCTGCATTGGAAACAGATTGCCTTTTCAATTGCAGAGTAAAGCCATCACTACACATAAGGAGAAATCCATTAAAAGCAAGATTTAATGGGACACTCTGAAGGCATTAGTTTCCCCTCATTAACCCTGTTTTTTTTTCCTCCACTGCTGTTTTGCTGAAGTTATTTACATTCCCATGAGAACAATGCAGTATTTTGCAGCTTCCTAGTTCCACACACTGAATTAAAGATGCAGGAGAAAAGCTGATGTAACAATTTGGGAAAATGGATGGGTTCAACAACATTGTGGGTGGGATGAATAAGAAAGCTGAAGTCACGTCCTTGGAAGCCCATTTTTATCCCATAACTACTACGGCAATGCTGTCCATCCAGCGGCACGCTGAAGCCCATTTATGTTTAGAAAGAATATGTTTTAAGGGATATGGTAAACATAAAATAATATAGCTGAAGTGATATCTCATAAAAGCATTATAAGCAAGGGTTTTGCCACTGTTCTGGACTACTGTAACACTAGTCTCTTGAAGTCAAGGATTGCAGAATTCAGTCAGTTTACTGAATGCTGCTGAAATTACAAGCCTATGTACAGAGATGGTGCCAGGACTCTCATAAGGAATTTACTTTCAAAAATGCTTATTCTACTGGTTAAAATAAAATTTAGAAATGCCAACATTTGACGTTCTAGGTAAATATGGAGTGTAAATTAACAATAGAAATACTAAAAGAAATTTTCTTGAGGTGTCTCCAAGTGGGACTTTTGCAGCATGCTTCTCATACCTCGTTTTTATTTTTTTAGTAGTAATCCATATTAAAATTATGATTTAGTCTCAGCCTAACTTTCTTGCTAATTACTTTCATGGACTGTTTCCTGTATAGGAAGCGATCTTCAGAACGGCATTTTGGGATTCATTCCAGAAGTACAAAGCGGTCTTGTTCTTGATGAAGACTCAGAGAACAGAGAGGTGCTGCTGATCGTGGCAAGGCAACCAAACAGGTGCAGGCAACTGCTGATTCAAGTGCTCTTCCCGCAGGCTGTGATACGCTGTGTTGAATCACAGGAGCTGCTGTTAGTGGAAGAGGTTATCAGAGAGCTTTATAATAAACCTTTGCTTTTCAGCTTCTTTAATAACTTGCCAGAATTTGGCAAATGGGCTTTTAAGTTGTGAATGTGATTAGGTCTGTCACTGTACTGTTACAAAGTAGAAACGGAAAAAACAAGTATTTTACAACTTATACCATAAGGCAGCAAGTGTGAAAGTTTTGCTTAAGGTAAAGTATTTATACTGCTAAAGGTGTAATTCTAATTCTCGTCTCCCTGTGTAATATAAGTAGGTGTGAATACTAAAATGAGAAATTAAGCATGTACCTAAGTGTCAGCACTATGCTTATGTCTTCACTCACACAGATACTGTGTTTTTTCCAATTAACACGTATATATGCATGTAACGCATATATATCATATATATGATTCTGTACATTGCACATTTATGTGTGCTTTAAACAACTATGCTCAAGCACTCAAAGTCTGTAAATTTATAGGAAATCCAAATTCTGCCTGGCTTTCCAGGCAAATGGTTACTGTAGTATTAAGGACAGTATTAAGCACATGTCACTCTTCCAAGCACCAGTGTCTCTTATTCAGCTAATCTCATGTTTTCTGAAACAAAAATTGAGTAGAATCTGGGTCTCCATAATTGCTTTATTTTCTTCCAATGTTACTTTTTGGTATTCTAAACAGGTTTTAGAGGAAGGAATTTAAGTAAAAAGAGAGAATTTTTTATCTTAATTCAGTTGGTTCCCTAGTGATAAGTTTTGAATATTAACAAAAACCATATGTTACCTCTGTGGTTTATATTTTCTAAAGCAATAGTGCTCTCCTTCAGTACATGTATACCCTTTTGTTTTGCCTATAGGGCTTTTGAAGATGTGAAGATCTTTTGGCGTGTGACCTTTAATAAAACAGCTGTTGTCCTTCTGAAGGACGGCATGAACTTGGAGAACGAACTTGTATCTGTGCTGGGAGCCACTACCTGCATGGCAGGTCAAACAATATGCAACATCTCCATTGAAATAAAACCTGATAACGTAAGTAATTATTGTGCATTTATGTTCAGCATTATGACGTTGAATTGCAATTTGTCAAGATGAAAAAAACCCTCTGATCCAGAGGAACTCATGTGTAGGACACAGTTTGAAGATGGTAACTTGACATCTGCTCTCTGCAAACACGTTTGTTCATAGGCTTGTACTACCTCCATTGTGACTGTAAAAATTTGGGAAGGAGATAACTGTTTAGTTTGAAGAGTAAATTGGAGAACTCAGATTTTTACAGAACAATAATAAAAAAAGAATGGAGTTATTTCAATGAGATACATATTTCTATACTGGAGTCATATCCTTCACACAGTAAATTTTTCATCTATCAAACCAATTCTTAGGGTGGTTTATGGAAAGCATATCCTGTAAGTAGCAACATTTCATTCAACAAAAAAACTTTTATTGCAACTTGTGCATAATTTTACATGCCTAAATCTAGCCCAATGATCTGTGAAAACTCTGCTCAATTATAAAGCTGCGTAAGAATCTCTCAGTGTCTAAAAATGTGTCGCTGTGTACATCCAGCTTGTGAGTAGCGAAGTTCAATTTAGAAGCCATCATCCACTAAAGCCATTTGGCATTTGTCTGTTGGGTATGCCTAGGGCTAAGAGCCTTGAGAGGCCCAGCTGGCACTCAAAAATGCAGATGTCATTGAATTGACACAAAGCACAGCATTCAGTCATTTTTATTGAAAAGAGAAGGAAAAATGAATTTCTGTGTGAGCACCTAGTGGTTAGAGTAGTCACTTAAGAAAGGAAGGATTAATGTTTGTCATTCTTTCAGAGTGGAGAGTTTGAAACTTTCTGAGAAATTATCCTAACAGCCAGGCTGGTGGCAAAGCTGTGGTCTGGGGAATGGAAAAGGACAAGACGAGAAGGTTTCCACAGTTTTTTCTGACTACATGCTAGAAAATAATGCAAGATGTAGTATGTGGGAAATAGTGATTTCCCACTAGGGAATAGGGTGCATTCTCTTAATTCAGTAAGAGGGCCATTTTCCTCCTTCATCTTCCGATGTTATTTTTACATTACAGAGCCAATGAATAAAATATATACATGAGCAGAGCACATGCCTTGCTGAGTGAACTGGGATTTTGAACCTGTTTAGTCCGCCCGAGTGATATCATTATTTAATGACAGCAGTGCAGCAGCTGCAGAGACGTGCAGTTGTACCACATGAAGCACAAGCATGTGCCACTCTTAACAGGTGCTAATGGAAGACTAAAGTTCCCTATGACATTCCAGTAAATTTGTGCCTGTCATCAATTCGTCAAGATCATTCCATTTAAAGAATTACTTAACCACAACTCAATTAAAAATATATACTATTTAACCCCTCATATATTTCCCGATTCTTCTTCCAGTTCTGCTTCCATAAGATAGCTTATAAACAAATACATTATGAAATGATGAAGTAATAAATACATTCAATAAAAATTTTACATTTTTATGGCATATGGTATGACATATTCTAACTTTTCAAAGTTTTTACTTAGTCAGCTATACTGACCAGTATCTCTAAGAGCTGAATCCTGCTTTCCTAGGATTAAAGTAGGATTTCCAAAAATCCAGAGCTGAAACAAAAAGCCGTCTTTATTAATAAAAAAAGTGTCTTCAATGATCATAATTTTTTGTAATGCTATTGTCTTGTAAAGAACTACTGTTTTTTGCAAGTTTGCTGATTCATGAATGCATGTAATAGGTACAAATAATATATTTCCAATCATTTCTGGAATCTTAGTAATCAGATGTCTATTTCTGAATATGCTATGCTTGTATTGTATTGTAGGTACAAAATCAAATATAAGGCAGCATGTCATATTGTAATTTAATATTGCTCTCTTATTTTCAATAAACAAGCTTTAAGAATGGAGAATTGACTAGGCTAATTCTTTGACATACGAACACTAAAATTCCCTACCCTGTATTTCCAGACGGACAGAAGATTTCTCTATATCTTAAACCTCACAAAAGTCTATCAGATAGTATCTCTAAGCTTTGGGATTTTCGATAAAGTCAGTTAAGTGTTCAAGTCTCTGAGATTTGCTTGTGAAAACTTACATAAATGTGTTAGTGTTTAAACACTAAGGCTGTATGTAAAATGTTTTTCAGAACTTTACCTAAGTTCAATACTTAAATAGTCAAGTTAATTAATTGCAGTTTCAAAATTGCATACTTAGGCTTCTGTGCAGTTTTTCCATAGGTGAGTAGGTGTGTACATGCCTTTTTGTAAGGCAAAAAGAAAATGAAAGAGCAAATTCCTTACAAGATGTACATCTATGTAAATCCGTAATCTTGGAGAGTTTACTGTCATGTATTATGGCAAATTTACAGCCACGATACATGTAGTATATAAATAGCTACTTTATTGCAATAAGTTCCATGCAAAAACCTATTGAGATTTCATTATTGTACATGACAGAGTGGTGCCTGTTGCAATATTATTTTTAGGACATACTTCATTGTACTTACTGCACATTTCAGGAAGCATGCTTCTGGTGAGTGTTAGTATGAGTAATCCATTGCACATACAAAATAATATATAAATTTTTAAAAGCTGAAATTAATTAGTACGTCTTATAATGATATGAAAATCATCCCTCCTTTACAGGTACCTGAATTTGAAACATTTTTTTTTGTTGAGCTGTATGCTGTAAGCACAGGAGCTGCATTGAACAGCAGTGCCAGATTTGCTTTTATAACAGTCCTTGAAAGTGATGCTCCTCGTGGCTTAGTATATTTTGCTGTGGGATCTCGTTTTGCTGTGGCTCATAAGAAGACAACTTTAATCAGTCTGCAAGTGCTTAGAGATTCTAGTACATTAGTAACCACAATGGTTAGCTACAGCATGCAGGTAAGACTTTTGTTATTATTTTTATTATTTATCTTATTTTTAGTGTTATTTTTATCATTAAACCGTTGTTCATTCTCTAAAGTAAATGTGACTGTAATTAGCATTTTTTCAGGAAACAGTCAAACATTTGCTGGGCCCATATTTTCTAGCTCCTTTGGTTTTCCATTAGTAAAAAGACCTTGTTTTCATTGCATTGTCAAGAGCGATTTTGTTTGTAGTACCTTCCAGTAGCCCCAAAGACTATGGTCAGTCAGGCATTAATACATTTCTTTCTTTGTCCTAAGGTTCTTATGAGACTCCAATTTTTGAGGCTTCTTTCTCTGAAATTAAGTTTTTATCATGATGGGTATGTCTCCAAGATTCAGATACCAACAAACTTGCTGTCTTAGGTCACAAATTTATTAATACACAGAGGACACTTAGGAAAAGTGTCATGAGAATGTTCATCAAATTTTATTCCATGTTCTTGAAGTACTAAACTTGAAAATTGTTCTTCTGGTTGAAAATCTCGTGCTAAAGTCAATTTTATCATCCCCATTCATTTTTATGTTTACAGCTGTAACACCAGACTCTTCTAACTGTTGACCGTTTTACCTCTAAATGAATACCTCATTATTATTGACAGATGATGAAGACTCTCCTTTAGCAGAAGTAACACAGCTGCAAAAACATGATTCCTTCCACTTCCTTATAGTTGTGACTCCGACATCAGGGTACAGGCTGCAAGGGGGATTCCTCTAAGTTCGCCATCGCATTGGAATACTGCTTAGCCTGATCTGCCTTGAATATGTGGGATTTTATACCTAGAAGCATTATTTTGGGGAGGGTTGTTATAACAAAGCGTTGTGTGACCAGTGTACTTCCATCACCCTTTATAATATAAGGTTTTGTATTCTATTGTTATATTGCATGCATATGCGTTTTAACTGCATAGGATTCCATGGTGTTTCCATGCGTTTATTATACAGTAGCTGGCCAGTGTTTTAGTTAGATTGTGTGGTAACAAATTTTCACATTCTTTCCAGCCAAGAGTTCTTTATAATTTAGCTATTAAATGGAGCAGAAATTGCTACTGTCTGGTGTATATTTAGGCTAAAATATAGGGGACAATTCCTTATCTGGTTGTATTTTTTATATAACAGCCCTTCTTTGGACATTTTTAGATTTTGAGTGTGCATGGCCAAGAACCAAAGTATTGGTATTATTGGTACCTGTAAAATAAGAGGTCATGGCAGACGGGAAGTGTGAGGTGCTAACTGGTAACCTAAACACAGGTTTATCTCATTCCTACAATGGTTTCTTAAACATTGTTCTTGTCACTAGTGCTTTTATTACCACTTATTTTCCTGTGTCCTAATTCTCAATTCAGAGGGATAGACAAAAGGAAACTTCTTACTGGAATTTGCGTAGGTGATGTAATCATGTTCTAGAGCAATTCTGAGCAGATGCACGCTACACCGATTTACAACGTTCTCCTGCAAACTCAAAAAAATACCTGATTTATTCCATAAGCAAACTTTACTAGTTAAAGCTAAATGTTTTCAAAAGGGGCCTAGTATTTCACAAATAAAAATCCTTGGTTTTTACAGTAGGAGACCTTTTCAAGATTACTTAACAGTCAGTATACAATCTGTACTTATTAAATTAATAGATACTATTGAAAAATCCTACATTTGAATAATAGCCCAGAATGTTAGTTTCCACTTAAGGAAAGTTTATTATATTACCAGATATAATATCAAGGTTATGGCAACTGACAAAAAGAGCAAGAATGTGAAGAATGAAACAGTATCTGCAAACCTCATGGAAGGTAAAAATAGTGCTACTTTACAGGGAAATGAGGCCATATAGCATTCCTAGATAAGTTCATCTGTCTGCCTTGCATGTGTATTCTATAGTGTTTGCTTTGTCTTTGGACCTAAATGGATTGTTCTTCTTTTAAGTATTTATGCTGGGATTGAAAATATCATTAATTGATACCAGTTTGGGCACAGATTTCTGAAACCTTTGCTTGTCTTTTGTTTAGTTTTTATGTATCTGTGATTCCTGTCTGTACCCTGAATTGAGGGACTCCATGCTGCAGACATAAACTTACATCAACCCCTCCAGAATTCACCCTATGGATGTACTAACATTTCTGTAATACCTATTTACCCAGAAAAGCTTTGTGAGTTTTTTTCTGGAACAGAAAGAGAGGGATCCTGATTACTATTGACAATATATATAATTCTTCCTCTAGGTTGTCACTAACCACAAGTGACAGATTGCTATTTCGGGGAGGTATTTCATTTAATGTAATTGTTATATCATTCTTAACTGCATTTTGAAAGGGGACTTCTTTTTTACACATTTAAATTTTACCTATTTAAAATACGTGTGTTCTACAGGAGCTGGTTTTGAACAATTTTATCTATCATAATGTTACCTAAAAATCTTTTGGTTTGTTTTAAGGAGCTACAAAAACCTGAACCTATTGGTCGGACCTTCGTATCTCCAGCTGTGGCAGGACAAGATTTTGCCAGATCTGAAGGTTTATTGACTTTTGAACCTGGACAGAGAAATACGTTTCTGGATGTGACCTTGACTCCAAAGACAGGATCGTTAAACCCATTTCCTAAACGTTTCCAGGTTGTACTTTCTAATCCCACAGGCGGTGCCAGAGTAGATGACATATATGGTATTGCTAACATCACCATTGTCTCAGATTTGGACTCCTTGCCAGTTTGGGGGCTGATTGATCAACTGCATCAGCCTCTTGATGACACCATTTTACACAGAGTCCTCCAGAACCTGAATGTCAAAGTGGCCTCAGAAACTACAGAAGAGCAGCTTACTGCTGTGATGCATATAATAGACAAGGTAAACTTGTCCTGCTCTTTCTTGAATGACCCATGACTTTAATAAGAGTGTAGTAACACGTAGGCCCATCATAAGATCAAGGTTAGCATCCGCAGCAGTGAGGTGGATGCAAGGTAAAGGTAAAAAGTAAAAATAGAAAGGTAACTGCAAAGGTAAAAATAGAAATTGTGAAGTCCCACAACCAAGGAAGAAGTTTGTCTGCCACTAGTTAGGATGGTGGCAGGAAATCAAAAATCAAATAGGTTGAAAAGAGCAACCAGTATTAATTTTGCACATGTACCTAGAGCTCAAGATTCTCTGCTACACAAAATTTTCCCTTTGGGGCCATATGTTCATAGAGCTTATTATGGTTTCTTGATTGTCAGGCCACATCTTTGTTGGTTTTAGCCCTGGCATAAGAGAGCGAGGCCGAAGGTTTGCTCGTATCTTCACAGCTGACCGCAGTCAACACACAAGCAAATCCTACCAGGGCCAGCTGCGGTCTGCTGTGCTCTTAACCAGGCATGCAGCTTGTCTCTTTTCCTGCAGAAGCTTTGGGAATTGGGTTGGCAGGGTAGCTGAGCACTTTAGCATTCGACTAAGTTCTGTGAAAACTGTGGGACTAGTTTGATGGCTTTCTGGCTCTTCTGGACTTGCAGAATAATGCACAGGAGCTGGAAAATATTTAAATACCTAGACACAAAGAGTATAACAATATTAATGAACAACAGTTCATTTATGATTGTTGCCATTTTGACACAGAAAACAGAGAAAATAATGTCAGAAAATCTCAGGACTCAACAATCTTTGATTTGTGAAAGAATGAAAAATGCCACATGGTTTCTTTAATAGTCAAATTCCTATTAGTAAGCATAGCTTTATGTAGTTTTAACATAGACTGCGCTCCATGCCTTGGCAGCAGTGGCAGGAAGATGGAAAAAAATAATCTGAACTTTCAGAATGCACATTGGCATAAAATGTTCATTTTATATATAATCAAACCTCTGTGCATAAATGCTGTTTGATTTCTCCTCCTCTCATTAGGTTACAGATGTAGGTGAAAAACAGATACTCACTGATAGAAGTAGAAGTCTTTTCTATGAGATACTCTGTGCTCTGGCTAGCCCGAAACGTGAGGACACACGGGGATATAGCCTGCTTGCTGAGGTGACCGAGAAGTTTGCTTTTTCCCTCTTGACTGGGGTAATGTGTGGATCACCAGGAGAAAGGTTAGTAATCTTGAATTCATATGTTTTAGAAATACATGACAACTTACCAATATAGAAAAAATTTAAATGACATTTTTAGAAAAGGGACTTGTCTATCATCTAATATGTTACCTATATGAAAATGTGTTGCACTCTATCACAATCTTATAAAGCACTATATTGGTACGATGAGCTGTGTCACAAATAACTGCTGCACTGATACGGGTAGCTGTGGGAGTAGGAGTCAGGAGATCTGGGATGTATTAATTCACCTTTAGCTCAAATATTGCCTGGAAAAGGGTTCATTAATCTTATTAAGAAAATAATATGTAATTGTATGATGGAGAGCTATGTTCTAAGACTTAGATGAGAGTAAGTAACCCAAAATTTCTATTGGCAATTTCTGTGCATGTGGTTTTGCTCACTCGAACATTATTTAAAAATTTTTAAAAGCTACTCGTAATTTTTACATGTAGTTTCAAATTGCTAGTTTTGTCTGCAAGAGCATAATATGCTGTGGTCAGGCTAACGGACCGGGGAAATAGGTGACCGCAGAAAGTAGATAACACTCTTTTATGAGACAGATGGTTTTACACAGTGGTTTTCTCCCACTGTGAATCTATTAAAAAACTGGTAGTTGAATTTAGGGAAAATAAAACTTTTCCCTCAGAAAATCAGCATGGATTAGATTTCTATCTCAACTTCTTTTAAAAGTTGAGAAAAAAGTTGAGAAAAGTAACTTTTCCTGCCATTTCCTAAGTTGTGGGGGGTATGAAGCCCATCTTGGCCAAAAGACAGTAAATGGCAGAAATATTGGCACTATCCTGAACAATGTCTAGAACTTGAAAGTTTGAATTCTTTATTTTTTGCATTATCTGTTGGGAATAAGAGGTAAAGCAAGATCATCCATTTTAATCCCTCTCATTCTTGTAGACTGATCTCTGCATCAAGTTATAAAGATGAGTATTATGATAACCTTGTTTGCCATGGAGGGTTTTTGGTTGCAGATCATAGTGAGCAAAACCCAAAGGGGAAGTGGAGAAGCTGAAGTACATAATAATTCAGCCCCTCTTTTTTTCACAGAAACTGAAACTGTCTGTCTATCAAATGTTATAAAGCCTAAAAATGATGGATGAATAAAATATTAATTACAAATAATTTTTCGAGTCATTCTGTGAAGAATAGCGAAAGCTCCGTTCCACTTACCAGCCCTATTGCTTTTCCATTTCAACAGAGGTAAAAATATCCTTGACAGCTGCCCGTACATTGCAATAATGGCTCACAACTGGTTTCCTCAGCAAATCAATGGACACAGATTTGATGGAAAAGATGGGGATTCTATTCAAGTACCTGAACATTTACTAGAGGTGTCTGTTGTATTATCGCCTCCTGAAGAAATGAACTGTGAATCTGTACAGTTCACAGAATACAGCAGTCAGCAGTGGTTCCGTACTGGAGATAAAGAACTTGCCCTGAAGAACAAGGTTTGAAGATAATGCAATTTATTTTTTCAAGAAATTAGATTAATTTAGATATTGCTCAAAACATCTTAAATGTATTTGAAATGATGTGAATATTTTTGTGTGTGTCTCTGATTAAAATGAACCCTGACTGTTGAATTTTAATATTAAATTTGTATTTACGTTGTACGTGTTGTTTCAGGTTTTTTCTATGAGTTTGAAGGGTCAGAGTTCACACCCTTTGAAAGAAAACAATGAAGTCATTTATCGGATTTATACTACAGGAAGTCGGATTGTTCCACAAAAATCTCTATGTCTACTCTGGAATCAAGCTGCTGAAAGGTTCTTTTATTAATCTGTTTAGTTTTCCAGTTTCTACTGTGAACCTGTGTATTTGCCTATGATGTGATAACTCCGATTAGATTATTTGCAAGTATAAGATTGATCCATTTCCTATCCATCTTTTTTCCTTAGTTTTTCTGGCCTTTGTACCAGCACTTAAAACTTTCCATATAATAAAATGTGTAGTTATTCTAGCTCAGACATTTCTCAGATGTCTACTCTCTTGACTTTTTTCACCAAAATACCATTTAGATTATGTAATGATGTGTTAGGCAACGCTGAGAGGCCATAAATCCAAAGAATTGCATCACTTCATTAACATTAATGACTTTGTACTCCTTACAATTGTTATCAGACAACACTTCAAGTCCATTCTTACAAAAGTAATGAATTAAACCTACAGCTCCGGTATTGCTTCAAGTCACTGGCTCAGAATGTTCCTAATTTGCTAATATCCACTCTTTTCTTTGGGTCTGTGAAAGACACTGTTTAAGTGAACCAAAAAACCTGTTAAGGGCAGACTAGGGATTTATTTAGACCAGTATCCTAGCAGTAGCTAAAAGTAAATGCCTAGGGAAGAGTAAGATCAGGACAAGCATAAATAGTAGTTCCTCTAATACTATGACTCTGTGAGCTGACTATGATTTTGTGTATTTAATACCCCAAATGATTTGTCTACCACAAACTTGTCTAGTCTTTCCTTGCACCATCCAGAATTTTAGTACATCTTTTGGCAATGATCTCTATAGGGCTATTTCTTTTTGACAAAAAAGCCATCTCCTGTTAGTTTTTTTTTAATATTGCTGCTACTAGCTTAAGTTGATGTCTCCTGGTTTTTAGAAGAAATGGTGAACTGCTGATCATTTTCCGTTCTTTTTGCTACTCATACCATTGCAAACCATGGAATAAAGTTTTCTGTGTATGCTTTTCAATGACCCATTATTAGACTATCCTGTGTCTTTCCTGTTCACAAAGTATAAATTAATTTGGAAAGAACAATGTTCTGTATCCTGCTGAGATCTAGTTGGCTTAGATATGATTTCATTAGACTGATTGAATTATATCAGTCTGTCACTGATATAAACTATTGCTCTTCAGAAAGAAGATGCAGCAGAATTTACCTGCATGCTCTCCTTTTATCTGGACACTATATCACAGAGCAGATGTGATTTCCACTAGAAATGGCTTAGGATGTCACCTGTAGTATCCTTTTTCAAAATCAGTTCAGCAATACTGAAAGGAAACAAAACATTAATTTTAGTTTCAAAACGACAAATGGTAGTATAAAATGAAGTGTTCCCCATCATGGGGTAAGGTATTGTGCAAGTTAGGTAACAAACTATTTGAAAAGTCAGACAGACCTGTAAATCTTGTAGAAGTTTTAAAAACATGGCCGCAAAAATTCTCCAATGGAAAAAAATGTTCTTTATCGTATATTTACAAATTTTTTTAATCGTAAAAGTAAAAAAAAGCTATAAACAGTGTTTTAGTTTCATGTAAAAATGCTATTCTGAGAACTGCACCTGAAAGATTACACAAAACACTTATGCAATAATTTAGAAAACTTGGTATTTCAGAGATACAACAACAACTTTCAAGCCTGCTTACTGTGTAAATTACACAAGTCCATTTCCAACTTTGTGAATCTTTTGTTTTGCAGCTGGCTGTCAGATAGCGGATTCTGCAGAGTGGTTGATGACACGTCAGACTATGTGGAATGCTCTTGTTCTCATATGTCCATTTATGCAGTTTATGCCCAAACAGATAACTTGTCTTCGTACAATGAGGCTTTTTTCTCTTCTGGATTCATCTGCATTTCAGGTCAGTTGATTTAAGACGGTTTTCTCATTAATAACAACTGACGGCCAGTTAGACTGATTGATTTTTTAGCAATTTTAATAACTGATGACAATCTTATTTGGAAGGGTATGGGAGGAATGTTAACTAACTTCCTGGTATTAAAGTTGCTGTCTGGTCCAGTATTTGCACACTGACAAATTTTGCCACTGGAAAAAAAAGTCCAGCAAAGAAATAGGTTTCCTTGTGATGTTTTACTGAACTGTACAAAAGAGAAATATGTCATTCATGTGGGGGAAGAAACTTAAAAATCCAAAATTCACCTGTGTCTCTAGCAGCAGTAGAGTTGTCCTCTTTGTCAAATCTTTCAGATACTTTTCAACCTAGTCTGAAAGCTCTTTGATGATTTTAGTTGACAATTTACACTTGGAAGTGGTAACTTGCGGGAGATAGACTCCATATCACGTGTGTAGAGCTCCAGTACGCTTTGCTGCCTAAGTGCTGCCTAATATCTTGGGAGAAGCCCGAGAGTTTAACTTGCGGATCATGACTCACTTCATGACAGCTACAATAGCATTTGCAGAAGTCCCAAAATGTCAGACAGGAGGTGGGAGATCTAAGCCTTAAACTCAGCTTGGCCTCTGAAGGAGATGGAGATTACACCTTTCACATTGCAGTCGTTCACCATCATGTTGCAGGCAATCCCGGATGAAAGTAATTTTTTCTTGTTGTGTTGATGGGCACTGTGCAAGCAGGAAACTAAGAGTAAGGGCGTCACTAAGAAAACATGCTAAAGGGATTCTTAGTCTAACCTTAAGGCACTTAAATGGGATTCTCACTCCTTGTGAGGTTTATGAATTCTATACTAGATCATCACTGTATGAGTAACAAAAACAGTGCAAGCAGCTAAGTCCCCTATTTATCCCCTGCCATCAAACTGCCCTAACAGACTAAACCTAGGCTCCTTAATTATTTCAAAACCTCAGCAATAAAAAGGGAGACAAAGAAAGAGAAGAAAACCCTCTGGTTTTCACCTACTTCATGCCAAATTAATTGTTATTTAACAATTATGAAAATTTTTTTAATAGATAAAAATAAGCAGATTTTAAAATACAGTTAAGCTTCTAACTGAGATCGTGTTAGTGAAAGTAAAAAAAAAAGACAAACTATAATAAACAAATGTAATTACTGGTTTATAGGAAAAAAAAGTAAATTGATGAGACAAATATGTCATAGAATGCAAAATGCTATAAGAACCAAATGAAAAAACAATACAAAGTAAGCCAATATGCTGTAGAAACTGAAGCTAAGAGAAATATTTTGCTGAACTGGAAGCAATAAAGACCTACAGGTCCTTGTTCAGCACTAGTCGTTTACTGTAGTCATGTGTCATAAGAATGCATTTTAAAAATTAGAACAGTTTACCCTGTCTAAATATACCTGCCTTGAATATACCTGCAATGCCTTTCAGCTTCTTTGGCTGGTTGAAGTTGTTTCCTTTTCTGATTATATATATTTAAATCTAGTGATTAACAAATCACTTTAGATTTAAGAGCTATACGGATATTATTTATTTCTTTAACATCTCCACGTAGGTGTGAAGAATAAAAAAAAAAGGAAAAAAAAAAAGAAAAAATAGCACAGTAGAGTGAAATAGAATATTATTTCCGAAGTTTTCTTATGTAGACAGTTGTATAAATATTGCTAGCTAATTTTTGTAAGGTTTGGAAAGAATTCTTTCTGCAATGATTTATTTCATTCATATCTTACAAATATTTTTAGTTGAGCAACCAGTCTGTCTCAAGAGATAATAAAAGATCTGCCTTAAGTATCCAAATCCCTGCCCTTCCTGGGGTGTGGAAGTGCACAAACAATTACCTCTACATGAGCGTTAGCAGTGTTTTCCTTAGTGGCTCAGCTTTCCCAGGGTCCTTCTTCCAAGAACTACTTACTGGTAGGTAAGGGGCCCTTCCCATTTCTGTCCTGTTCATGTTCACAATGAATTAGTGAAATGAAAAGTGGTGTTATTCTTTCTGAGTACTGCTATGACAGATTTATACACTGAACACAGATGAAATGGGAGACTGGCATTTAGAAGGTTATGGCTATCTCCTAAAGCCATGCTACCCACCTGGAGGCAATTTTTTATTTATTTGTTTCTAAAAGCATTTTTGGATGCAGTAATATGAACACTGAAGAGTTACCTTTGCTTTATATTTAACTGTTATGATAATCATCCATATCATGCAGAAATTAAAAACAAAAGCCTATGAAAAAGTTAAATAGATGTTAGTACTTCAGGAATAAATTCATGAGCGATCCCAGCATGAACCAAAGTGAACATATTCTCTCTGTAAGATTTGGGGTTGGTTTTGTTTTTTAATGATCTGCACCTTCAAGAGATCCAGCACTGTTGTTCTTATCTAGCATAGTTTATTAGCCCAAGCTTTAAATTTCCCTTTTTTGTTGTTGTTTTTTCTGTGTAGGTTTCACTTTGGCTATTATCTCCCACCTTTTCTGCACCAGATGTGCAATGTTTGCAGCTAAACTTCTCACTCACATGATGGTTGCTTGTTTGGGTACTCAGGTAAGAAAACAGGCTGAAGTCTCTAAGTGTAAATTAAGTACATCTTTACTTCCCTTTTCCTCACTTCTATGGCCATGTCTGAACACACCTCCTTTTCTTTTCCACAGTGTAAGCATTTTTGGAAAATGTAAAATTTCAACACATGATACTTATAATAAATCCAATATTCATATCCTATGTTGGGAATTCAATTGAAATTATACATCTTCTGAAAATATTTAGAGAAAACTTATGGATGATATAGCCACATGAGAAGATAGTCCTGTATGTGGAATAATAAATGTTTTGATGATGGGGTATATAATCAAAATANTATTCATGTTACTTCATGATACAGTTCTTTGTTGTACAATGGAATGCATTGATAATGTTCATCACACAACTGAACTTAAAATAGAAGGAGCAGAAAGGTCCTCACAGCACTTCTAGAGATCACTGGATACCAGCAGGTTTCTTGCATCTTAGGGTGGAAAAGTATTTTGACATCTCAGTTCTTGAGTTTTGAAGACGTACTTAATGTTTTTTAATAGTTCTGTGTAGTTACATGGAAAGCTAGTGTGTTCCAGGGACCTGTAATGTGCATGGTTACTAGCGTACAAATGTGCAGACTTAATTTGGGACACATAGCTCATAACACAGGTAAGGACTTGCATATGGTAGTATGTCAAGATAAACAAGACTACTGAGAGCTTTGCAGGGCATTTTATGGTCTAATAATAGATTTTGCAAAAGTTTCTTCTTTTTCCCTTTGCAGTGAATGTTGAATTGTCTGTGTTCCCAGAATTGTTTGGTATTTTGCATATGATGGAACTATCCTTATCTAAGTTGCATTCTTTCTATCTATCTCCAATACTCTTCCATTTATCTGGCAATATGTTGCATTTCCAGTACAGAGATGCTTGCTTCTTTTTACAGTGTGTTTCTTTTTCACAGAAGTTTTTTTTTTTTTTCCTTCTATAAGGACTCCTTACCAGGTCTTTTGGACCCATTAAAACTGCTTAATTTACACAGAGAATCACACAGAATGACTGAGATAGGAAGGGACCTCTGGAGGTCATCTTACCCACCCCCCCTGCTCAAACAGGGACACCTAGAGCCGGTTGCCCAGGACCATGTCCAGATGGCTTTTGAATATTCCCAAAGATGGAGACTCCACAACCAACCTGGGCAACCTGTTCCAGTACTTGGTCACCCTCACAGTAAAAAAGTGTTTCCTGGTGTTCAGAGGGAAGCTCCCATGCTTCAGTTTGTGCCTGTTGCCTCTGGTCCTGTCACTGGGCACCACTGAACAGAGCCTGGCTCTGTCCTCTATGCACCCTTCCTAGAGGTATTTGTATATTTTGATAATACCTCCTTGAGTTTCCTCTTCTCCAGGCTGAACAGTCCCAGCTCTCTCAGCGTTTCCTCATAGGAGAGATGCTCCATCCCTTACTTATTNTATATAATCAAAATAAAAGAATTACATCATTATTATAATTATTTTTTAAATAGATTAATGTCAGTAATCATAAATTCTGTGGGAAAGGTTTGTTTTGAGTAGTAGATGATGAAAGCTCTTTTGCACTCTAGTATTTGTAGGAAGGTATAGTTATGAAAAATTTAAATAATAAAAGATAATACACTGTAGAAAGTCTTCCAGTTCTGTCATACTGGATCAAATAGTAGGTAATAGAATGTCAGCAAACCAAAGGAGCATATAAAAGGAGAATATGTCTTTCTGTCCTATAAATTATAACTTCCTCAGCTTTGGTACATCTGGCGAAATGGAGAGCCATGAATAACCCCAAGTATTTTAAAATTACTTTATGGAAAGATTCCTTAAGAAGGAGATTTTATGTCTATTTTTAATGCTATAAAGATGATGTAAATACAAATTTAAATATATGCTGAAGGCAGGGATGCTGAGAGAATTTAAGCATATTAGCAGGCAGGTACTTAGAGGAATGTGTCGTGTCAGGGAAATACTCTGTAGATAATTGAAACAGCCCTGTGTTACCTGTAAAAGTTTAGCAATTGACATATCTCTCAGAAAAGCTTTTGTATGGTGCCATGGTTAGTATATAATTTTATTCATGTTACTTCATGATACAGTTCTTTGTTGTACAATGGAATGCATTGATAATGTTCATCACACAACTGAACTTAAAATAGAAGGAGCAGAAAGGTCCTCACAGCACTTCTAGAGATCACTGGATACCAGCAGGTTTCTTGCATCTTAGGGTGGAAAAGTATTTTGACATCTCAGTTCTTGAGTTTTGAAGACGTACTTAATGTTTTTTAATAGTTCTGTGTAGTTACATGGAAAGCTAGTGTGTTCCAGGGACCTGTAATGTGCATGGTTACTAGCGTACAAATGTGCAGACTTAATTTGGGACACATAGCTCATAACACAGGTAAGGACTTGCATATGGTAGTATGTCAAGATAAACAAGACTACTGAGAGCTTTGCAGGGCATTTTATGGTCTAATAATAGATTTTGCAAAAGTTTCTTCTTTTTCCCTTTGCAGTGAATGTTGAATTGTCTGTGTTCCCAGAATTGTTTGGTATTTTGCATATGATGGAACTATCCTTATCTAAGTTGCATTCTTTCTATCTATCTCCAATACTCTTCCATTTATCTGGCAATATGTTGCATTTCCAGTACAGAGATGCTTGCTTCTTTTTACAGTGTGTTTCTTTTTCACAGAAGTTTTTTTTTTTTTTCCTTCTATAAGGACTCCTTACCAGGTCTTTTGGACCCATTAAAACTGCTTAATTTACACAGAGAATCACACAGAATGACTGAGATAGGAAGGGACCTCTGGAGGTCATCTTACCCACCCCCCCTGCTCAAACAGGGACACCTAGAGCCGGTTGCCCAGGACCATGTCCAGATGGCTTTTGAATATTCCCAAAGATGGAGACTCCACAACCAACCTGGGCAACCTGTTCCAGTACTTGGTCACCCTCACAGTAAAAAAGTGTTTCCTGGTGTTCAGAGGGAAGCTCCCATGCTTCAGTTTGTGCCTGTTGCCTCTGGTCCTGTCACTGGGCACCACTGAACAGAGCCTGGCTCTGTCCTCTATGCACCCTTCCTAGAGGTATTTGTATATTTTGATAATACCTCCTTGAGTTTCCTCTTCTCCAGGCTGAACAGTCCCAGCTCTCTCAGCGTTTCCTCATAGGAGAGATGCTCCATCCCTTACTTATTTTGGTGGCCCTTCATTGGACTCTCTCCAGTATGTCCATGTCTCTCTTGTGCTGGGGAGCCCAGAACTGGACACAATACTCGAGGTGTGGCCTCACCAGTGCTGAGCAGAGGGGAAGGATCACCTTTCTTGACCTGCTGGCAATGCTTTGCCTAATGCAGCCCAGGATACCATCATCCTTCTTTGCAGCAAGGGCACGTTGCTGGTTCCTGTTCAATTTGGTGTCTACAGGCATGCCCTTTTCTGCCAAGCTGTTCTGCAGCTGGGTGACCTCCAGCATATATTGGTTCATTCATTCATTCAAGCAAGGTTAGTTTTGCTATTTTGACACCGATTACATAGTTAAAATCATAGAATCATATAATCATTTAGGTTGGAAAAGACCCTTAAGATCATCAAGTCCAACCGTTAACCTAACACTGCCAAGTCCACCACTAAACCATGTCCCTAAGCACCATGTCTACACGTCTTTTAAATACCTCCAGGGATGGTGACTCAGCGTTTCTCTTAAGTCTGTTGCACATGTTTAGACCTATTGAGTAATTTTGGTTGGAAGCCACCTCTGAAAACTTTCTGGTTTAAACGCCTGCTAAAAGCAAGCCCAACTTAGGTCAGGTTGCTCAGGACCCTGTCCAGTTGAATTCTGAGCATCTTCAGCAATGGACATCCCACAAAGCTCTCTGGGCAACCTGGTCCAATGTTTGACTAGCCATTGTGAAAAGTGTCTCCCAATACCTAGTTTAAATTTAATTTGTTGCTAATTGTATCCATTGTCTCTCATGCTGTCAGTATGCACCTGCGAGAAGAGTTTGGTTCCCTCATTTCTAGGCATTTCTATATTGAATAGAAATTCTATTCTATATTCTTATTTCTATAACAGTGATAAGATTTCCCACTCCCACACTGTTAAGGCTGAAGAGCCTCAGAGCTTCTGTATATTTTGTGGTCTGAATATCTTGGTGGACCTTGACTGAACTTACTCCAGTGTGACAGTCTCCTTCCTGTAGTGGAGATCCCAACTGCAGATGTATCCAGATGTGGTCACACAAGTGCTGGAATCGAAAGGAAGAATTGCTTCCCTTTACCTGTTGCTAGTGTAAGTCCAACAGCAATTCTAGGCTGCGTTGCAACAAGGCATACTGTTGACTCATGGTCAACTTGCCATCCACCGGAAACTCAGGTCTTCTTCTGCAGGCCTGTGCCTTGCCATTTGGCCGTAGCCTGTGCTGTTACATGGCGTTACTCTGTCACCAGCTGTATGACTTTGCATTTGCCGTTGTTGAACTTTGTCAGAAGTCAACCCTTTTTTCTAGTCTGTTGAGTTTCCTTTAAACAACAGCCTTACAAATCACCTGCACCCAGATTTTTGGGTCCTCCTCAAACTTCTAGTGTGGCCCTCTGTCCCACCATCTATGCCCAGATGCTTTAAGTAGTATCAGCTACTCCTGAGGAGTGCCGCTAGTAACCAGGCTCCAGCTGGACTTCATACTGTTGATCACAACCCTTCGAGCCTCATGGTACGGGCAATTTTCCACTCGCTTTATAATCCATCTAACCAAAGCATGTCTCGGCCTTTTAATGATAATACTATGAACACCACAGAAACCGTATCAAAGGCTTTGCTAAAGTTAAGGTAAACAACATTTGCTGCACTTGCCTAAGCCAGTCATCTCCTTATGGAAGGAGATTGGGTTACTCAGGCATTATTTTCCCTTCATAAAACTACTTCTGTTCCCAGCCGCCATCCTATCCTTGCCCTGGGTACAGCTTCCAGCATAACTGCCCTGGGGACGGTGGCCAGGCTGGCTGGTCTGTAGTTCAGAGGTCTTTTTTCCGGCAATTTAATGATTCATCTCTATGCCTAAAAGTCAATCAGAAGGAAGGACAAATAAAAATAAATTGATGCCTCGCCTGTACAAGAAGCACCTTTAAACATGGTATTAAAGGGTCATTTTCAGAACTGTCTATACCTGAGGTGAGGAGTTGAGGCCTAACTGCAAGTTCAAAGTTCTCGAAAAAACAAAAATAGCATCCCAAAATCAGATTCTGTTGCACTTTGAGCCTTATTTGTGTGACTTGCCTTGGTTCTCAGCTTCGGTCTCGTTATTTCATAAGATGTCTTTATCATCTTTAGAGCTACTTAGCTGCATTCACGAACTGCTCTGAATCTGGCATCAGTTTTTGCACAGGACTTTATAGTAACTTTGGACTAGAGTCTGGATGCTATTCAGTCTGAGAATTGCTTATTTATTTCTGAAGATACACTGAACATGATTTCCCTGATCTACTGATAGAATTTTCACTCCAGGTCTTACCAAGCCACTAAACTCTTGTTTCTCCATTCTCAGGCCAGCGCTGCAGCTGCCTAGCTGTAAAATAAACATCATGCTGTCACACACACACTTGCCAAAGAATGTATAGCCAGATCAGGTACAGCTATGGGAAATATTTCTCTTGAATGGCATATTCAATTGAAATTCAGTTTTCATGAAAGTAGTCTAAGTCAATTTATCTCCAAAATATGTATGGAAAAACCTAAACAAAGGCGTTTTTAAAGCTTGACCTAAATGGGAACTAAAATTAAAAGTTGCTGCATTTTCTATTAAATGTGGCTTTATTTAAATGTTATATCACTTTTAAATTTTCATACACTGATGTGCAAGCATATTGTCAGTAGTATGCCTAGCAGTTCTTATACGCTGACAATTCCAGGTGTCCAATAGTTACTCTCTTGTAATCTCACAGGTTTCTTCTCGAGGTTGGGCAGGAGCATGGGCGTAGGCATGGGCATGGCTGGAGACCACCTCAGGTAGAGACTGATGGCCCAAGGCTGAGCTTAAGTACAGCTGCTGGGCCTAGGAGCCAAAGTGTGGGTGGAGACTCTGGTTGGAACTGGTCAACCATTAAGGTTATTAGTGCATTCAATGCCCTGATGTAAAGGCAGCTTCTCTCATTTTTATGTTGCTCTCTAGTAAGCATTTTAAGCATGAAAGGAGGGTTTGAATGTCTTTGTTTTTCAATCTTTCTTCTCATAAGTAGAAAAAATTTAGAGAATTAGTAAAACTATATATAAAGAAAAATGATCTGAAAAGCATGTACTTCATGGGTGGAGAAAAGTGGGAATCATTAATGCAAGAAAAGATTACAGAGGGTAACAGATTAAGAGAGAAAGGATTTTCTATTAAGGCATAAGAGCATAAAAATGCCATTATTGCTTTTCCTTCTTCATATAAAGAAGTAATACTGAGAGGTCAGATATCTCTGGCTGCTGGAATACTGTGCTCGGTTCTAACTGCAGAAGGATTTTGAAAGTGAGAAAGTTAACTTCAGCTCGGGTCCACAGACATTTCTGTCTGCAAGCTGTTTTTTGTTTAAATACACTTTTTAAACTTTTATATGAAATACTGATCTGTGCAGAATAATTCTTGAGAACATTTCCGTGTGCTCTGTAAATATAGTAATTTAGTTTAATTACAGAATTACTACTTGGGATGGCTCCTTTTGTTATTCATCCTCAGCCCTGAAAGTCTATGGCTCTCCTGATCTCTCTTCCTTTTGCCATGCAATTATTCTGCAAGTTTAGAACAAAACTTTTGACAGAGGATTTTAGCAGGGTAACTGCTTAGCCAGTTAGCCAGCTTGGAGAGGAAGTAAAGACAGTTTGGAAGCAGCTGTTGAAGAAAAGGAAGTGGCTTTAAGGCAGAGTGAAAAGAGAAATGGTATGTTTGACAAGAGTGAACTAAACTACTGTGCTAGCTGTTCTGAACAGCTGAAGGAAAATCTTTATACAGTTACTTGTGTTGTGATATGTTGGCATATGTTCTGCCTAGAGAGAACTAGCCTGATTAGGAAGCCTAAGTTTAACAGAAAACTCTAAATAGAAGATGTTTGTACAGCTATACCCTCCTACAAGTATTTGGAGAGTATATGTATGATTAGATATTAACAATACAATTAAAAGTTTTGTGGTTTTGCTAAAAAATGACTCTGATTGACAGGAGTTATTTAAGACAGTTTTAATTGAGAACTTATTACGTGAAAATAATCACTTAGTAATTCCTAGTTTAAATACCAGGAAAATGTTAGTACTTTGCATTTTTATCTAGTAATATTTAGGCAGTAGTAGACACTGGATTTGTATGTAGTAGATTTCAAACCACTCTAGAGAATGAAGGAAGCTGGTGTTTCTGTGTGCAGTTATATTTTTACCAGAAGAAAACCCTAAGAAGCTTTTCAGGTTAGCTCCATTGTTCTGTACATATGTGAATAATTAGTTTTCCTCTAATATCTGCACTGGATGTTTATTATGCTTGTAGTATTTTTTTTTTTTTTCTCATTGCTAACAGTGCACTAATTACTATTATCTGTAGATGGCAGTCAAACCTTTTCGGCACATTGCTCAGAAATTTGCTCTTCCAAGGCTGTGCCTGCTTTGTGATTGCTCACAGTAATTCGTTACTCTGTCAGTGATGGGGAATAGTGATTCACAATATTTGACCTTCATTTCATTCCTTGTGTGTCTAGAATTTCTAGTGTTAATGGAGCATTTGTAAAGTATTCAAGAATGGATGTTTCACCAAGTGTTTGGTGAAACTCATTGGAAAGACATAAAAGGCCAGATAATTCTAATTTTTTTTTTCCTTTCCATTCTGATATTTACTCAAAGAATCATGATGTCTCCAACAAACATTATTTCATGAATCATTAGTCATAGTATTTTGTTTGTTTGTTTAACCAGCATGTTGTAAGTTCATGCAACAATACCTTAAATGCACAAGGAAAAAAAATACTGGGCTGAGATTTTGAGTTTCGGAGTAAATTTAGGTGAAGATTTGTGTATTTGAAAAATTAAAGTATAATGAGAAGATACTTCACAGTGTCTCAATACAGTCATACTAATCAATAAAATGTTCCTTTTCAAAAAACTATAAACCTAGATTACAATCTTAATAGGAACCATTGCTTATGGCTCCCCTACTTTTGCTGGGAATTCCCAGGCAGAAATACATGAATAAACACTTCGTACGTGGCTTGTGCATGTATACTCAGCTTGATGCATCTTGTCCACATGAAATTGCAGTGTGAATGCATAGGCCATTTCTACATGCTGAGTATTGCAAATGACATGCATATGTGCTAAGTTCTCCATTTAGATTTTTCGTGTGTGCACTGCTGAGCTGCTCTGTACATGTGCAGTAGCCATTTTTCTGGAATATTTAAACATTCCCAATCTGTTTACAGCAATAATTGTGTACAAATGGTCTGCTATTCTTCTGGCCAGTAATGCAAAATTAAAGTCTAATGGTCAAATATAAAAAAAGGCATATAGGGAACTGTGTCATCCTATTTTTGTCAAACAATAAGTGTATATTTTCTAATTTAACCAGTCCTCAAGCTACAGTAGCACTTAGCATCATCATCCATCACTGTAATATCTGTAATAATTACCAAGCTGGCAAACCAAATTCATCCTGCCATTGACTTTGAAAGAAATGCATGATGAATTATACTTACTGTGTTTAACTGTTTGAAAGCTGAGGGTTATTCAACCTGAGCAGAAATACAAACATACATGTCAGTTATATTTTTTAAGAAGGTATTGTGCAAACAATCTAGTTAAAAAAATTGTTGAACATTTATTTGAAAATTATAAGCTGCAGCCTTGGTAGAATTGTTGTTTTATTATTTGGACTTACTCAGATTTGGAGGAAAATGGAAAACACAATTCTGCCAGAACTAAGATAAATTTTAAAGATGTGATGAAACCTCCAAGAGGTGATGCAGGAGCAGCATATGAATGAATGATCATAGAGCCTGTAGGTTCTATAAAAGTGAAAATTCTGAATTGTGAAATGTTGCTTCTGCTGTATTGTCATTAATCTTAACCCTTTTCTTCCAAACTGGGGGAATTCTCACTTTCTCCCATACATAATCCAAACCCAGAAGAAATTGTCGTATATACCTGGATAGGCGGAGTTTGCAAAGCATATTCCAGAATGCGGCGGGTAGAGTGATCCTCTGCGCCGTCCACCGCAGGGGCAGCTCATGCCGTACGTGATTGAGTGCCTGCCTCTCTCCTGGCAATTCAGTCCTCCCTTATGGTAAGCCTGCGCTTTTTAGTCAGCTGATGGGAAATACTAATTAAAGGGCTGTTTCTGAACAAGCCTCATGCAGAGTTTCACTAAACTCTGTGTCCATATGAAATATGAAACACTTATGGAATAGGAAACAACAAATATTTTTATACATAACTATACAGTTAGAGCCCCATTGCCCAGGGTGAGGGAATTTGCTTTATGAAACCTAATTGTCTTTGAGGGCAACTAGGCCTGGGATTTCCTTGCTCTGATTTCCTTGCTGTAACCTGACAGCAGTAAATAATGCTGAACGTGGTACCATCGGCCCTTCATAGAATTGTAGCGTCATAGAATCATTCAGGTTGGAAAAGACCTGGAGTCCAACCGTCAACCCAACCCCCCCATGCCCACTAAACCATGTCCCCAAGCACCTCATCTACACGTCTTTTAAATCCCTCCAGGGATGGGGACTCCACCACTGCCCTGGGCAGCCTCTTCCAAGGCCTGACCACTCTTTCAGGAAAGAATTTTTTCCTGATGTCCAGTCTAAACCTCCCCTGGCGCAACCTGAGGTCATTAAAGCTGAGCAACCCATAAGGTTTGAGAGGCACAGAGCAAACGAAAGAGAACTGGACCCAGCGATCCAGAGTTGGTGCCCACTCTAGAAATTCAGCTCCATGTTAATGTGTTTTATCCTGTTACTCTTCAATGTGAAATTTTTCAGTAAGAAGAATGATGAGTAGTAGGTAGTCTTCTTCCACCCTCAGTGTCAGTGTTCTCATCTTTGGGATAATAATGTCTAAAAATTCTCATTTAGAGAAGGAGAGATTCTACAGGTGTTACTTACAATGGAAACTGGAAAAGATTTCCACTTCTGTTAGAGGAATATTGTAACTTATTCAATAAAACTGGGCATTCTATGTATTTTGGATTACCTGATGTCATTAAAGTAACCAGAACCTTTATCAAAAGAGTATTCAGCTATTAACTCCCTCGGTGGGATTTCATAACAGCTAGATTTCTTACGGACATTATGCAATCTCTCTGTCCCTGCACAGTTTGCATTAAGGCAATTGTGGAATATTCCATTCATTCTGGGACAAATGAAGTTTCCATAGGATGGGCAGATTTTCCTGCTAAGTCTACTGATGTCATATTTCCTAATAAAGAAAGACAGCCCTTCTGGTAATCATTTGATCTCACAGGAATAAATAAGTAAATGTTCTTGGAAGTCCTGCTTACATTATTTCCACAGAGGCTAGGGTCACACTCAAGAGTCAGTGTTAGACTTCAGTTGATGCCACAGTTGATCAAATATAAGAATGACAATTATGTTTTCCAGCTGTCTGTATTTACAATTAATTTTCATTTTGTAGTAGAAGAGTAGTGAAATTAGTTTAAATTGCTATGTTTCTGTTAAAATTACAGTTCTGTACAGCATGGATAGCTAAGACACTTGTTGGGGATGTCAGAAGGGAAAGATCATAGAATCATAGAATCATAGAATCATTAAGGTTGGAAAAGACCTCTAAGGTCATCGAGTCCAACCGTCAACCCAACACCCCTTATGCCCACTAAACCATGTCCTTGAGCACCTCATCTATACGTCTTTTAAATACCTCCAGGGATGGTGATTCCACCACTTCCCTGGGCAGCCTGTGCCAAGGCCTGACCACTCTTGCAGGAAAGAATTTTTTCCTAACATCCACCCTAAACCTCCCTTGGCGCAACTTGAGGCCATCAGTTGCACAAGATGCATCAGTAAGAATGTTTTCGTGGGTAAGCTGCTTTCACCAGTTCCTTACATGACATTTGTGCGATCACAGAAAATAAATGTTAGTTGCTTTACAAAAACATGTGAGGTATATTCCCTAGTACTGTTGAGAACATGTTCCAGTATAATACAACACGTAGTGATTTCTTGGAGTCTCACCTATTTTCTTTGTTACCTTCGCAAGAAGAATTAGCACCTAAACCTTTCCTCCCAGTGACTGTTAGTAGGTTCCATACCGAATTAGTTAATTACTTATTAGCTGATTTCAGTCATTCCCACCAAGTCAGAGCACAGTGTTAAGTTCATGCAGCTTCTTTCAGAAGCAGTTTCAACCTAGTAATAAGCAGAACTATTTGGGGATTAGTTTACATAAAAGACAATTTCATAGTAGAGTAATCTAAATTGAATGCTTTTATCACAGAGCAATAGAGTTTTATGATCAGTAACGCTCTGAGGGCCCATCTCTATCATATTATGTTACTACTTATGAGTTCGCAATATCCAAGAAGAATCAGGTAGTCAAAGCCGGAGCTAATCAGGGATTTGTAGTAGAAAAAATTACCATTTATCTCAAAATGTCAGTGACTTTATAAGCTGTATTGATCATATATATATGCACACATTTTAAATATATATATATAAGGTGTCCTCAGGTGATAAATAAAGTGTATGAGGTCCTTTAGAATTTGAGGGTTAAGAAATCCTTATCTCAAGCAGTGGGGCACCCAATCATCAGAATAGGTATTATACATAATGTAACGGTGAGAAGGACTGTTACCATAAAACAAAAGCAGTTCCTTACCCTGATCACCTAAACGTCGTTTGAGGAAGATAGCTTACCCGCAGGAACCTTGTTGCAGCACCTTTCCCTTTCTTCCAGTAGAGGGAGTCATTTTGCCTATGGAATGCCATCAGATGTCAAATTGCTGTGATTCCGAGAGGCTTGGTATAAACATGACGCCATCTGCACATACTTAAAGCTAAAGCTGAGGCAACAGTTAAAGGCAATGCAGATGCTGTAAGAGCGGATCTTTAAGGTCTCAGTCTAGGGAGTCTGGAGATGTAGAAGCAGCTGAAATACCTCTATCCCATGGAAAGAGTGGAAGGAGAAGTGCTCTAGTAGTCATGGCCAGGTGATGGGTTGTGTAAGAAATAAAGCTGAAATACTCATATAAATTAAGTGTTATGTTACATTTTTTATCAACACAGGATTTTGGTCTCTCACTGATAACTTACCGCTACAGCAATATGCATATATTTCTACTTTTGCTATTCATAGGGTTGTTACTTTACCACCCTTGTTCACTTTTCTGATGTTGAGTCACCATGTAGTATTAATGCACAGGCTGTTAGTATCTTCTTATAGATTATCTCCTAGTGTTTGCCAAAACTCAGATATATGAGCAATACTATAACATATGTTAGAATGCTGCTACATTATCTCACACCTCCTGTCCTCATTGCAAACAGTCAAATGTTCTGTTTATCACTTTAAAGTATGAGACTATGAGATTCTTATCAGCTAATGCCTTCCAGCTCTTTTTTCATTATACCCTATTTTTTTCCAACATCACAAACAGTTGGGGACCACACACGGAGAGGAATAGACAGCAACGTTCTCAAGTTGCCTATTCATTGGTTTTCTCTGTATCTTACTGTGAAGCAGGTTATACTACTACCTCTCTCTGCTTCATTCTTTTCACTGTCATTTTTCAATTCTTATTCCCATTTTCTGCCTCCTTTCTTCCTGTCCCTTTGTTCTGTCCACTCATACATGCCATTCTGCTTTAAAGAAAAGGTAGATATCTATTACTTCTCCTAATTAGCAAATCTCCCATTGCTCGTTTCCCTGCTAAAGGCTTTCTTCAGCCCTGTCTTGATGGAGAGAAGAACCTCAGCAGTTGCTGTTACCATAAAATCAGTCCCTAGCAACAGCTGTGCAGTGTTAAGTTGAAGTTTCCAAAACATTCTTAACTTAGGTTATCTTTTGGTGGCAGAAATCCATAGGCTTTCATGAACAATAGTGCCTCAATGGTTTCCTTTTACAGCTAATTAAAATTATACTAACCATTGAATGTTTAGCTTCTGTTTTTACTCCACCACTGTCACTTTGTTTGCTTACTTCCATGTGCAAGAATATGTGTAAGAATATTTTAAAAGGGGCTTTTTGTTTCCATTTTGGCAGTTTTCTCATGACCTACTTCATATCTTCCAGGCAGCTAATGTTCCATATACAGTAGATTAACAAGTCCATTTCAAGACTTAATTGGATTAATTAATGGTATACATGAAACCAGAGCCTGACCTTGCCAGATTCATATGGCAAGTGTAGTTTTAAGTATTGGGGTCCTGATTGCCTTTGAAAATAACTGAATAAGATTTTCATAAATACCAGATTACTAATGATTACAGTTAAATATGATTAAATACACTTCTATAATTTTTGATAGTTTAATCAGCAGGCTATCGTAGAATGTTATACACTGGTGGATGTGATTTTGTTCACGTGGTGATTTTTTGCTGTTGTATAGAAAATGACTTTTGAAAATGACATTATATGGATTTATGAGAATCAAACAAACAGGTCATAACACAAAAACAAGACAGACTGTTCATTTTGGTTATTCTTTTATTGTCCCATGTAGGTCATGTCAGTATTTTGTGCTAAATAAAACATGATTTGAAAAAAAGACATTAATACAAAGGTAGATCTGAATAGACTCTGAAGAATGACCATGAAAGCCATAAATGCTGGGAATGATGGTGAATGATCAGTGAAATAATTAATGAAGAGTTTGGGCTGTATATTAGCCAGAGGGAGAAACCAGGAGCATATAAAGTATATGTTCATGTGCAGAAAAAAAAATAAACTGATCGTGTTCAGTCATGAAAAAAGGCTTAAAGCCCATGATGGTTGATCATAGACTATGCTATATTTCCATATTTCCATTTTATTTGGAATCTTTTTTTGTATTAATGGATTTGGAAATTCAAGCAATCTAAAAGGTTGGTTGAGTAAGAGGGCTTCATGTAACAAAATTGCAAAGTGTATGACCAGATCACGTCACCTACTTCGAAACACTGCACTAAGCAGTTCAAACCCATGGAGGTGCTATTTTGATGGGAAGCCAGTCATTGAAGAGACATCATGTACCAAATTCTGCTCAGTTCTTTCTAAATTAATAACTAGACAGCTGGTGGACAGTCATTCATTCAAAGAAATGAAGGAACCAGGAAAGCTCTTTTTGGAATAAGATAGATGAAAGAGTAGAAACCAACTTCTAAAACACAAGACGTGCGTAATTTGTGTGGCTGGAACATTTTGCTGGGGAAGATAGAATTTTGTGTATCTCTAGGAGAGAAGAGACAGGGGAATAAGCAAACACGAGATAATTAACTACTTTGTTTTACTTCACAGCTGGAATGGGATAGGAATCTTCCCTTAGTCAATAATTGTGGGTCAACTGGCAAGAAGTAACTTGGAAAGCACAGGAATTGAAAGTCTTAAGATTGTCTGTGAGTAAACAAACAGAATTGAATCAAATGAACACCCAGCCATCTCATCATTTACCCAGGGATATGAAATGTCTGCTCCACACAAAGGATAGATTTTCTGATGAAAAATGTTACCCCCCTCTCCAATATTTATCCCTGGTCCTTGCACAGATAGCATCGAAATACTTGCAGCATTTTATTGTGTCCTGCAACAGTTTTTTGCTCTAGTCAATGGTCTGATAGAGAACTGCGTGCTCCAGCCGGTCCAAACATGGATCTTTCACCACCGTATAGAAGCAGGTGACAAACAGGGGACATACAAATGTTTTCGCTATGTTATACGAGGTCCTTACATGTGCTTTTAGGGTGATTATGCTCTACAGTGTCCAGGTTCAACATCAGGAAAACTCACCCTTGAAAGTTAGGACATAATTTCTCTTGTTGAGAAAAAAAAAAATTTCTAAAACAATAACTGAAGGTTCGTGACAGATGACCTTTTTTTTAAATGAGTTCCCACAATGAGAACAAAGTTGAGAAGACAGGGATCAAGAAGTCATACAGTGTAAATGTGTCCCGTGGAGATACATTAGTCCTCTAAACCTAACATATACATGTATTTTATCTTCCCACCATCTCTTTCATAGGTGTGCATGATTCAGCACAAAATAAGTGAGAGGCAGATAGAGAAATATGAAGCTGAAAAGTGTAGATAGAGTACTGTCTGTCCTAGGTAAATTCACACTTAAAAGTGGTTCATAGTTACTGCTAGTTGTTACTTCTGAAGTATTTTTAAAATATTAAAAGTTGTGCTTGAGTATAATCTGTGATCTAGATACAGTAGTGTACTTCAATTAGAGACAATTACATGAACATTTTCAAAAGGTCTCCACGGAAGATAAAAGACTGAGCTTTGTAACAAAATCTATCCTCACATTAAATCATGCTCTTTAATTGGTGCAGATCCTTGCAGTCTCTTACCTTGGAGCAGAGTTTTGGGTAGATGGGTGGTTAATCTTAATGATTGCCAAGTCATTAATTCATTGTGATACGCAGAGCCCTACCCTTGACCTGGGAAAGGTTAAAGTGATGTTCATATATTAATCTTTATGTTTTGTATAAACATGTACCTTGCCTTCTACTTTATGCAGACCAATATATGGCATTAATACTTTATAGCTCATTACTAACTTTTAGCTGAGATCAGACATGATGGCAACTAATCAGTTCAGGATAATTATTAGTTTGGGTGTCTCAGCTTCCCAACTTCAAAGAACAAAAGCTTTCAGGATATATTTGATAGTAAATGCTATCTATTGTTAAAATATGTTTTGTTAATGTCAGACTGGTTTCTTAAAGCCTTGCATAAATGTGGTTTCACTGAAAAAGGAATGGAATAGAAGCAATAAGGAAGTTGGATGAAATGGTGTTCACCATGTGATTAGTAAGTCTAAAGCGTTAGCTCTTCAGCTACCTTCTGTGTTATAAAATCCTACGAATCAGTGGTGGAAAGGTCACATTTACCTTCCTCTACCTATGTGAAATTTTTCCTCCATGATGTATTCTTGGTTGTGTTTATTTAATAGAGTTTTAAATGAATTTAGCTTTGACGCTTCTAGCATTTAGATTGTAAGCTTTCTTTGTTCTGTGCCCGTATGCTCAGAGGGTAAAATCAACGGAGCCTGTATACTAACAGGGTAAAATCAAAGGTGAACCTGATCTTAATTGTGCTGATAGATCATTCCTGACATAGGAAGCAAATGTAAGGCTGTGTTGGTCTTCTGTTTAGAAGCATGAATGGAAAACGGGTCTTTTTATCACAAGCACAAATAAGAAGTAACTACTTTGAAATCCAGTGGTAGCCGAGGACTGAGCCTGCAGCTGAGCTTGGCTTGCTCTGGCCAGAGCAGAAGTCACTGGGAGTTTCCCACCAAACTCTCACGCTCTTGTTGCCAGGAGAATTTTCATTCAGATTTATAATACTAATACTATAATACTAAGCTCACCCTAATTTAGAGGTCTGGAAAGTACGCATTGTGAAATAATAAAGTGTGATGAGACCTCTCTAAAGATAACTGTTGTAACATCCTGCTGCAGTAGGTGACAGTCAGCCACACGCACAGAGCTGCAGTACCTTTCACAGCATTTGCTAAAGCTTTAGGTTTAAATTTTTATCTTTATACTGAAGTCGTTCACTTTTGGGGGCAGAAACACAACAAATATCACTTTGCCAATCTAAGCAGTCTGCCCAAAGGCACGTATCATTCTTTCCTCTAGCTTTCACAATGGCAAGTGTCCTTACTAAGTTTCACCACAGGAAAAAGCACCTTCAGAAACTTTCTTTGTCTGGAAATGCTAAGATTCACAGATGTTATTAGTGAGCTTGCTAAATGTCAGATTCCAGTAGATAGTCTGTTTATCAAAGGAAAAAAGCAGCAGTTTATTTTTCTAACCTCTGAAATTACTGACACGTTATCTTCAAAATGTTTTAATATTCTACAGGATTCTGCTAACATTTAGCTCTGTATAACACAACAGTTGTCACTTTTTCAAAATGAACTGCCTAATTAGCTAATATAGCTTTACAGAACTGGAAACATTTTTTTATAAAGCAAAACCAAATTAATGTGAGCTTTTAGTTTTCAGTAGTGCATTGCCCTCTTAATTAGTTCGTAGTTCGATACAGATTGCTCGCTTGTAGCTTCATGAGTTTATGAAGAGCTGCACTGTTTGTGATGCTTACAATGTGCTAAACATTATAAACAGAAATTTGAAGAAAAGAAGTCATTTGAGGAATTTGTAGTATAAATAATTCACTTTGTCTTTAGCTCCAGCAGACATCTTTCCTGCCTGAAGTTTCCACTGAACATTGCATCATATCACCCTTTCAGAATATTTGATCTTTTAAGTTTCTGGGGGTTGTTGATTGAAATACATATATAGCAGATGACTCCAACTTTGGAGGTCATCACTTGCTATCAGTGATGAAAATGTAAGTGTTGTAGCTCCACTTGGCTTATTTCATATTCCTCCACAATTTAGACTTAAATTGACCACAAGAAGTTGTAGTGATTATGTCCTAACATGCACTGAATGATCTTGGATGCTACCTAACCCTACACATAGGTCCATTACTTAAACAATCTGGTATATCACAGAACTGTTGTCAAACACTGAAGGAATACCAAACTACAGAAGATAAATGCTTTGTAAGATTTCATTTGGCACCATCCTAATTTTTGACCTACTATACAGGTAAAGAGTTGAAGAAATTGTAGCCATAATAGCTAGCTTTCAACCAAGGTCCAACATTATGCTTTAAAAACCGCAGATGAATTTATGACATTTATTTGAGGGGAAAGAAGCATGATTTTTAAATAGGTTTGCAGTTCTATAGAGTAAAATAAATGGGTGGAGTCCCTGTAATTTAATTTTCAGAATTTCTAGTCTGAAACAAAGGGAGCTGGGATGTATTCTCAACTTAGGCTAGACATTCTGCTGTCTAGTATTGTTTCATGCCTGCTTGTCAAGACTTTCAGCTAAGCATTGTAGATTATTTTCATCAAATGGAAGAAACAAATTCATGAGGTTAACAATAGGCTCTTGTTCAATAATTACTAACTAATATGCTTTAAATAATCTAGCAAATTATGAGCTGCCATTTACTCACTAATAGAGTGGGTTTTCTTAAGATAGAATGAGATAGATGGATTAATTTGTGGTACATGCCCAAAAATAAATGGTTTGCTAGGTCACATTGTTGAACATAATTTTTAATATGGCCAGTGCTTTCTGGCCGTATTGCCAAGCTTTGTGTAATAGCTTCCTATGACAGAAGTACTGTTGAAAAGAGTCAAGTATCACTGATAAATTAGGAACATGTATTAGTCATCTCAGACTGTAAGTTGCCTTTCCTTTCCCTATCCTACTAAGATTTCCCTGCACATCAGGTGGAAATCTGGAGACAAATATTTTCCTTATAGTTTGTTTTTAGCCTCAGTCCAACTGTGTGTTCAGTTCAATAACATAATTGCCCTCTCTTTGTTTATCATGACCCAGCAGAATAATAGCAGTTGCTACACTCTGAGATGATACAGGATTTCTAAAACTAATTTGGTTTTTAAGTTCTATGTTTGGATTTATTTTTACTTGTTTATTTTTACGTTTCCTTTTGGAATTATTGTGCTCATAAAAACAATGTAAATTTTAAATCCAATAATAATATGCTTTATGTAGCGCAATTCCAGGATGTGTTTATTGTTGTCATATCCAAGAAATTCAGTTCCAAGCTTAATCCCACTGCTAAACTCTGATTTGCTAACTTTCAGTCAGATAGAGTTGAATATTTGCCCTGAACTGACTGTATCATTACGGTAGTGGCCTAAGGGCCTTAAGCCCTTAAGGCCTTAAGCCCTGCCCTGAAAAGTTTGGTCTTTAAAATATTTTGAGAATGATAAAATGGAAAATATATTTAAATATATTTAATAAGGGGAGTGATAAATTACCATCCCACTGAACAGATCATCAGTATGTAAAAGCCTGTTTTATCCAAAGCCTATTTCATCCTAAAGGTGGTGATAAACTTGGACTGGGCCCATGTAATTGTTTTTCGTTCTATGTGATATTAACATATTCCCCCCCATAACCATTTGGACTGCAATATTGTAAAACTTTCTATGTTTCACTAAAACATTTATCCATTAGTGTTGATAATATAACCATATTCTAGACCCTTGTTGAACATGTGGAATTTTCCATGTTCTTTTCTAGATGAGTTTTTTTTTCTTTCATTGTTTAAACATTGTTTAAAATCAGAGATGTACGGGAAGAATATGTTACTTGCGGTTGTCCCTATTTTTACAGTAGCTGCTAAAATATCCCTCCTAACTTTAGTAGGTGTGGAGCCAAAGGTATGGAGTAGGTTAAAGAATAAGTATGCTTTTAATATATCTTTCTGTTTTCATTGGAATTTTAGCAAGTCTGGAAGTCTGTTAAAAATAAGAAAAAGTTCTGTAGATCTACTTTATAATCTGAAAAAAATTTATATGCCCTCTGTTTTCACAGTTGACTGCCCCTTCCTCAAGATACTGAGGTTTCCTTCTCTCTAAGCCCAGGGAAGGAGCCTGCTATTTGTTTATTTTAGAGGTTTGGAGTGATTGTTTTTTTGCTTTGGCAGACTTTCTTATGTTGGTATAGGTCATCAAGGTAGCACTTTGTGATTATCCACTTTGGGAATGGGGAGCTTTTTCCCCTGAGTATGATAAGTTTCTCACCAATTTTGGCCTTGTCTTTTTTTGTTACTGTTGTTTTCACACTTCTGTATAAAATGATGAAAGTNTCTACCTCCCTCCTTAGCAGATCGTTTACTTCTCCCTGAGATAGTTTTGAAGTTTAAAACGTCTCTCTTCTGAAAGCATGTCCCTCTGGCACTTTTTCTGTCCAAAGGTCCTGTGTCTCTGCAGCCTCTCCCTGAGACTCTTGGGCTGTAGTTTCACATTGTAAAGTGTTGGACACTGGCATTAGCTTAACTCACATGCTTCGCTTCCAACTGCCATTTCTTACTCCCCCTGCAAATGATGCCACTTTTCAGATGTCCATATGTTTCTTGCCAGTGGGCCACTTCCCTTTCTGTGTTTTTGCTGGTATTTGTTCCAACGAGAAATCTGTCCATGAAAGTTCCTTCTGTCATGTATTTCTTCGGTCAGTGCTTGGTAACTTTGGAGGTGACTTAAGCAGAGCTATGAACAGAGAGCGAGTTTGAACCGAGTACAGCTGCTGAGTAGGTGTGCATCATGGTAGAAATTAACCGGTCATTAACAGACAAATCATAGAACAGAATCCCACAATAATTAGGATTGGAGGGGACCTCTAGAAATCATGCAGTCCAACTCCTTGCTCAAAGCTCTCCATGCAAATGACAGAATATACACAGAACTGTCTAGTTATATTTCATTCTGATCAAACAAGTATATACTTAGAAGTGACTAGTTTCTTGTACTTCTAGTGTTTCTGGATGGATTTGAAATTCAGAATGGGATTTGGAGAGTTTTTTCTTGATACAATTCAGATTGCCCCAAATTATAAATCGAAAGCTTCCCATTGAAATACACGATAATTAAACAATAGTCTAAGTTATCTAAATAGTTAAATTGTTCCAACCACCATTTATTTTTCAAATGCTACATTTAGTAGCATATAGTTACATACACACTTGGAGGTGTGAATTAAGATACTTCTGACGGTTTTGCTCTGCAGATCATATTGTTGCCTGCTGAATTTTAGAAAACACATTTATTTGGTTAATTTCAGTGGTTCCAATGCAGGTATTTTATTCTCTGATATGTAATTCTGGGTGGTGTGGAGGGAAGATTCAGTCTTAACCACTTCAGTTTCAGAGATATGTGTTTTTAGCTTAACAGTTTTATAGAATATAAAAACTTAGAGTTACCAAATACATTAAGTTTTTAATATTGTTTTCTAAGCTGTTTTCAAGCAATTCAGCAAAATAACCAAGCCAGACTTTCTCTCACACTCTAATAAGCTGCCCAGAATAACTGTGTAGGTGTTTCTGTTGGCGATGCACACTGTCACCATTTCCTGCTGAAGACCGAGATGCTGAAATGCTGCGCTAGAGGTTCTTCTGGCAGAGCAGGTTTGACCAAAAGCAAGACTACTGCGTATCTCTCACAGAATCCTTTAGAACCCTTAATCTCCACCTTCATTTCATTTTCTAATCTGTTTCTCTTTCACGTGGTCTCTATTGATGTGATCACTTGTTCCTCTCAAACTTAACTTTGATTTAGGATATGGATCGAGATCAAGCAGTGTAATGTAAAGTTAATTCCTGTCAATGGTGTCCCACTTCATGTGAAATGAAGATACATGTGATAGTTAGGTAGCTCATCTATATCAAACTTTTTAAGCCTAGTATGATCAAAATATTTTCTTTATTTTACAAAGAAAAGTGAAGAAAAGCAGTGCACCATGGTAGAGGAAAAATACTCCTTTTGTTTAAAAAGAACTTAAAAGAAAACAAATGAAAAGAAATTATCATGTGCTTTATACATTGTGTTGAAGTTATTAATAGGATCAAGAATAACAACAGAAAAGACTTCTGATAAATCCAAGCGTGTACAGGAGAACTGAAGCTTCTGTCAGAATTAGCCATTCCTGAGCTAAAGGGGAAGGAGACTCCAAACATTTTTTTGAGAAACTAGAAAAAAGGAAGCAATCCAGCCCTGTAGTCACTCAGTCCTGTTTGATTTACACCCAACTTTAGTTTACATGTGACTGCCAAGTTACACCTGCTACATGCTGCTGATGTCTGTAGGGTCCCCCTTGCTATTCAGATTCTCTGTCAGTAATTGCTCACAGGGATCGAAAACAACATTTTCTTTTGCAAATCTGTGTTATAAATAACAACTAAAAGTTATTAGCATGGTTCGTAATTAATAAAATAGGACTTGAGAACAGAATTCCTTTTCCCATAATGAAACACAAATTTAATCACTGAAAAAGTCTACATCCTCGAAGTACTGGACTAACAAAATTGTACAGTAACCTGTGTTAGCATAGACTTTCTGCCTTGTGTTTTCTAGGTATTTTTGTTAGACAGAGGTGGAGCTGCATGAGCATGTCACAGAAGTTTTACCTTTTCAGCAGCTGTCCCAGATGATGTAAGGGCTGTTCCTTCAGTTCAGTGAGCCTAACCTCCCCATGCTCCCTTCCCGTGGGGAGAAAGTCTTCCTCAGCGTCAGAGCAGCTGAGTTAGACTCCTGCTTTGCATTGCTTTGTGAGGAAGTCTATCACTCTTTCTTTAAGGTAGCTTCCAAAATTTTATAAGAAGAAAACTGTATGCAGAGAGGTATAGAAAGGGAAACATCAGTGTTTATATTTTGCTTAGATGGTTAAATAAGTAGTCCAACTACATATTTTTTAACTAGACATCTGAAGATGGTCTAGCTATCTTGGATCAGTAATTTAAATCTTATATAAGAAATTATGGGGTAGAACATCAAAACTGAAATTACATATGATAAGAAACTTCTTTAGTAACAAGGTTAGTTACTAGATTAACTGAGAGTTACTAGTTTGGGTACTGGACTTGACACATTTGTTTTTCTTAGCTGTCCAGTTTCTCATCATTAAATCATGATTTAATGTCTTGAGAAATGTCAATATAGAAATATTTCAAATTTAGGATTTCTTTCAAAATAACTGCTCTAAAAAGCATGTGTTTATAATTCTAAAAGTAATTCCTTTCCCTTGACTGAACAAAACAGAATAAAAATTAATTTTTGTCAGTTTGACATTGGTTTCTTTATGTAAGTGGTATCATAGTGTCTAAACTATGACTTTGTTTAAAGACTTAAATGATGAATGCTAAATTAATTTTATTAATTGATAACAAACAATATATGAAACTAGCTATGATAAGCTATTTAAGTCATATGTGAAAGTGTATACATACGTGGCAAAAACTCATTGTAGATTTTGTCTTTGGAGTGATAATTGCTGTGAAATTCCATACAATGCCATCCTGCTTGAGTAAGTAAGTTGGCCAAGTTGCAGGCAGTTCCAAGACAACATAAGCACAATAGTAATTTTATATGCCCACCTGATATAATCACAGATAGACAGTGTGGGATTTATTTTACAGAACAGAAATTAAATGGTTGGGCTGCAGTTCCCGGAAAAGTTGCTCTCACTCATTATTTCTGGCTTATTTATGTTTAAAAAATAATAACAACTAAGAATAAGACACTATTCAGTAACTTGTATTGCCGGAAATGATGACAGTGTTAAATAGATTTTCTTTTTGTAAAGAGGTCCAATTACTCCATTATTAATGATATTATTTAAGTACTCATTAAATGTGACATTATTTAATGGGTTCATGTTAGTTTAAAACCTTCATTAAAGGATTACTGTGGGGGGTTTTGTAATCTTGTATTTTTCCATCCATCCAGTGTTATATTTCCTACTGCCCCTACGAATTTGGAAACTTTTTTATTTGGGCAGTGAATTTGGGATCTCGGGCCCTTGATGAAGGTGAAGATTATGTCGTTTTCTGGTGATAGAAGAAGCTGGAAACAATTTAAGCTTCACTGGCTTCCATTGTCCTCTTTGAAATTATTGTATGATGTTAAGATGCTGTTTATTTGTTCTGTGGGCCTTAATATCAGGTGGCAATTTCCTGTCTTGATAATAGTGTCCCATTAAACAGGACTGAGTTTCACAATGGACCAATGGCAGAAGCAGATACAATCCCAATGTGAGAAACAGGGCAACCAGGTACTTCTGTATTTAATTGTGAGTGCATCTTCTGCACTGTGTGGTTAATAGAGAAGGAAGAATTAACATACAGTTGGCATTGTGGTTCTTCCCTTGATGTTGGATAACTGGTATTTTAATATCCTAGGATGGCAGAAAAAAACGTCTTTCATGTCTAACACTGTTATGTGTTGTAATTTTTTGTAGTTGTAATCATCCTAAATATACCTAGAGCTAGACTGATAAAGATGGTATTACTGAAATGTTTTTGCCAAAACTTAAAAAATTTACCCTCTTTTTATAAATTTCCTGAATTATTACTATTAAGTAGTTTTCATCTGACCAAAGTTTTATGTTTCCGAAGACAGGGGTTATTGTAGTCAATAATCAATTTCTGTCACTTTTCCACTTAGTGTAAGTTACTGTTTGAGTAGGTTCATTTTTTTCATCAGGCCTGCTTAGAAATAAGTATCTCAAGATGGGAGAATCTCATTTTGGAATCTGTTTCAGAACTGGGAAAATCTGCCTGCAGTACACTGACATTGGCTCTTGTGTTAAGGGTGTTTTGAGGATCTTCAGTGAATTAATATCATTCCTCAGGGATCATTATGTGAGTGAAAAATAAAGTATATAAAACTCCATATTTTAAGCACGTCTGAACTGTACCAGACTAAAAACTGACCTCTTCGTGTATACATATACATATATACATGTATCTATGTGTCTATATATATAAGGTAGATATATATACATAGATACAGTATAGAGAAAAGAGAGAGCAAAAGACAGAGACTAGCTAGACCAGACGAGCTAGACTAAACTAGCTGAGACAGACTAGACGACTAAGCTGAAAACAATGAGCAGTAGTGTAACTTACAACAAAACCAAAATACACAAAATTACAGACTACAGAATGCATGCATATTTGATTTTTTTTAATTATAACTTTTCTATAACAGCATTAACAAATGTGGGAACCTGCTGGTTGTGCCCTTCTAGTGCCTTCCTGGGTTTTCTCCAATTTACTTCTGAAATCTCACCTGTTCAGGAGACTCTGCTTGCTTCTTATTTTTGCAATGCCAACTGTTTTCAAAGTATTTCAAGTGTGTTCCAAGATGGATTTATATTGAAGAAATGTCACCTCCTAATTCTCTTAAGATTCTGATTACATATGCTATAGTTAATCTAGTTACTTAGCCTCATGTAGGCCTTCCAGATTCATGAGGCGTAGACCATTTTCCTCTGAATTGTCCTACAGTGATTCAAAGTGTAGAGGCCAGAATACCTCCATTACTTCTCTTTGCCAGGTTAAAGAAAACTTGTTTCATAAGCAGAGAAACCAAAGGGTTTCCTTCCACAGTATTTACTGAAATTTTCTTTGTTTCTCTTTCTTCATTAAGTCTTGATCAACTGCTGCTTAACCATGGCTCGTATCATGCTCAAGCTCATTATAGCCATCTCTCCACTCCATCTTCTTCTGCTTTCCGCCCTTGCTATATTGAAATTCAGTATTTGCTTGATTTCTCTTTTCCTTCCTTTTTCTTCAGCAGTCTCTCTGTCTAAGCCCACTTCACTCCTTCACTGATCATTACCATCCATGACCTCTTTATATCTAGTCCTGACTGTAGATAGTCCTGACTATCTCTGACTGATGCTGGATGCTTTAATTTGACATTCTGCTGCTCTTTCATAAAAGCCTTTCTTCTGATACCTCCGTGCAGCTCCTGTTACTCCCCACACTAACCCCAACATAAACTTCTTGGATTTAGCTAAGCTAATTAACTCTGTTATGTCCTTTTTATTCAACCACTAGCCCCTGTTAACTCTTCAAATGATGGTCACCAGTTGTTGGGCACTGTACTCTACTTAATATTCTTTGATGCTGTGGGAGTCTTTTTAATGTGTTCTCTTACAAATGCCTTCTCTGTGGTGGTGAACATGAGCAACTCGTCTTCTCCTTTCCCGTGAAACATCACAGCAGGATGCCATTCAGGTCCAAAATAATTTCTTTTCATGGTAAACAAGCCTTCTCCTTTGAATTGTCCCATTGGTCTGCTGTAATTGTGTAGATGAATGTGGCGTGCACAGTTCAGGCATGTTTTGAATACCTAATAAGCTCTGATGAGAGAACATTAGGGCTACGTGTAGTTTACATTGAGGTATTGCAGCCAGTAGCAGTAGGGTAGGAGGAGGTTGGTATTTGAGGAGACCTGAAGACTGATCAGAGTAGGAAATTTGAAATTAATACGCAGTAGCAGCTTGGAGAGAGAGGATCTGTCATCTTCCCCCTAAACTGACTACATTTCAGTGATTTCTCTTTTCGGAAAATTTTTCCTATTGACTGTCAGATTTGTTGTTGGGAAACCATGAAGGAATGAAAAAGTTTTTAACAAAAGTGATACAACTTTCAGTTCCTTTTTAGAAACCGGACAGTTAGACACAAGAGCTGTACAATGTCAAATATTTTTCTTTATACTTAATACTCAGCAATAAGTATCAAATATACTGGCTTTTCTCTTCATTTATTAACCTGCTTGCTTTTGATTATGAACCATGTACAAGTTTTAAAAAATTGAACATGCAGATTTTCTGCTTTGATTAAGCAGATATGGGGTTGATTACCTAAATAATATCATTGTATGTTTTTCCAGGTGGCTATGATTTAACAGAATCTTTTTATCTCAATTGTATAGATACGTAAGTCTTCCTTCAAAAATAGGGACAAATAGAATGTTTAACCTAAGCCCACAACTCTGTCTAAGGTATATCAAGAGAATCCCGGTAAAGTAAGTCGTCACACCTAATTTCTGAGCTGTAGTTGCACTTGCTTTTCTCCTTTTTTCAGTTTTATGAATTTTGTTGGTTGTTTTGATAGCATAATCACTATTCAGTGGTATTCTTCCCATGTAGAGTCCTGCAGCACGTGAGCAGATCTTACCTTAGCTTCCCCTTTGAAAGGCTGGTTAGTGGAACTGTGTTCCTACATCTGCACAGTGGGCCCTTTATGCTACGCGTTATAACAGAGTAAAGCGCGGAGAGCTCTAGGTTACCACTAATTGAACCTGGTTTAGACTTGCAAACGGGACAGCTATGTTAGTGTAGCATTCAACTCAGCCCAATTAGTTCTACCCAGAGGCAAGGCTTATTTGTTTCCATCTAGACCTGATGCAACTTCTTCCAAACACCAGGTAGTATTCGCGCACGCTGCTGTACTGCACTGTGGGCACATAATGGCTTAGGTTGTTGATATCATCAAGGATCCATGTGCTAGACACCTTTGTAGAATGTGCATGTGTCATTTATATACGTTGACTCAATTTTTAACATTCAGATTAGCAATGTGGTGCAGTATATACATTTCTTCTCAATGTCATCTGCTTATAGTTTTTACCTGTTCTACGCCAGCCTCCACCTTTGATTCTTGTTGTCCGCAGAAGCACCCCCAACTTGTTTTTCTGTTGGTAACAAAAATAGGATAAAGCAAGTTACTTCATTGATTAAGAAATCAGATTGGACAATTTAATACTTAGGAAGGCTTTAGTGCTCTCCTCTAGCCAGATGATATCTTTGTGTAAGATACATGATAATATTTACAAATAAAGGCAGCTTGGAAAGAAATAAAAATATCATACAGTTATGAAATTGCCAATGTCAAGAATTTGTAATTTCTAAACTGTTGAGCCTGATTTCTAGCAAATTGGGCTACATCTCAATCTAATATACAGTGAGATAGAAAAAAGTGTATCTATAGATATATTTCATGTTCTTAAGGTGTATTTGCATAGCAGAGAGTTTTTTCTGTGATCATATAAAAGACTAAGTATTTTTGCGTATATCTTTGTATAGCTCAAATAAGACTCCTACTTCCAATGTGCTTTTTTATTTCTGTTGGTTTTCTTTTCAGTATACTGCACTGGGTGTGGTCAAGATGAAGTTGATTTTCTTCATAACTGCCTCTATAGTGTGGTGTTGATAACAGACCAGTTTTAACCGTTCTGAGCAATTCTTCCGGAGTGTCAAGGCTTTCTCTTTTTCCCCACTCTGCCTTCACAGCAAGTAGGCTGGGGGTGGGCAAGAAGCTGGGAGGGGACAGAGCCAGGACAGCTGACGCAAATTGACCAAAGGGATAATCCGTACCACATAACATCATATTTAGAAATAAAAACCGAGGGGTGGGGAGTTGGTGTAGCTTGGAGACTGGCTGAGTATCTGTCTGCTTGTGGGAGGTGGTGAGTGATTGCTTTTGTATCTCTTGTTTTTATCCCCTCTTTCCTTCGCTTACCAAATTGTCTTTATCTTGACCCACGAGTTTTCTTGCTTTCACTCTTCTGAATTGGAATCTCTCCCCCATCTCGCTGGGGCAGGGGGAGTGAGCGGGCAGCTGTGCAGTGCTTAGCTGCTGGCTGGGGTCAACCCACAGCATATACCTTGAGCTACTGGCATTCTGGGAACACTTTAGACCCCCCTCCCCAATGCAATTTCAATAATAAAAGGTAGTAACTAAGAATTAGAAAGGAAGTTATAACTTTGGGTTACCGTTAACAAATGCAAACTTCATGCACTGCAGCAAATGTAAAGTTTAATTGATTTTTCATTTGTATGAACTTTTTTCCCTTTATTTTCATATGATCTAGCTGAAAGCTAAGAAGGAAAGCCTTTTCAAAATTTTTATTATTTTCCTAATTTTTATTTTTCCACCATCTCTAGCTGATATTTTGGTTGAAGAAAAACTAGTTTTTAGGAAGGAGAAAAGCATCATAGTAAGGTTACCTTTCTAAACACACAACTATAACAGCACTGAAATTGTGGGAACAGGCATTTGTCCTAGGCAAGTATTCCTGACAAAATAAGAATTATCTTCTTGGTGTCAAGTATATTACATTTCCTTTCTAGAAGTAAATAGTCGTCCCAGTAAAACTATAATGAAAACTGTGGGTGGGTTTTATGTATGTGATAAATGATCTGACTCATGTTTTAAATGCCTAGAAAAAAGGACCAAAAATCACCCTTATAAATTTATTAATATCATGTGTATGATTAAATTTCATATGTATCAGTGAACAAATTTACCCAAATACCAGTTTCTTGAAAAAAGGTCAACAGAATTTTCTTACCAGATTTTTGGCCAGCTGCTTTTGGACATGCATATTGCAATATCCAGAAATATATTTTCTGCTTCAATAAAGAAATCTGTAATTTATCAGTAAAGGCCACCCACTCCTTTTATATTTCTGGAATTTCAGATACTCCTGTAGTTTGTTTGGCCCTGTCACTATTGCCTTGATTTCCCTCAGTCTTCCTCTGCCCAAGGATTATGAAATCTCTTACCTGAATCTCACTTAACTCTTCCTTAAGGAACAGCAATGAAGGGGTTCCTTTTTGTTTTTCAAGGTCTACTTCTGCCTGAAAAGTAGCATATACCTGACTCTCCAGGGCTTTTTTTTTTCCCTTCGTTTTTAGTAGTATTTTAACCTTTACTTTGCCTTGTTTTAGTGGATGTTACAGTGATGTTTTTCCTTCTCATGTTTTCTCAGGCAATTCTTACTGGATAGTAAAGGTCACAAAATGATATTTTTATTCTTTGGTTATTTAGTACTAGATGGTAGAAAAAAAATTGCATCCTGTTTTGCAAACTTGTTTGTGAAAACATGGAATAATAAAAATACCAAATGTGATATATCATATGCAGATTTTTCTCACTACTTTTGAAACCTGCAAATAATTGCATAATTGCTTGATAAACATAGGCTTAAAATGAATATAATGTTGATTTAGGAATTACATTTTTAAAAAGCCTCACTATTTTTTTCTTAATTTCTTGGTATGCATCTTCACTAAAATTAGAGCTGGTGAGACATTTTCTGAAGACGTATCTCATCGTTTTATTTTTAGAATGAAAAGCTTGGATTTCTGATCAAAACTATAGAGAAAAAGGGGGAGAGAGAGAGACTAAACCTGGCTCTATTGAACGTTATTAGAAAATGGAAAGCTGAATCTGGAAAGACTAATATGAACCCTATGCAGTATAAGCAGAGACTTGTTGGTGGAGGTGTCCCTCTGGGATAAAGGAGAATGGCTCAGCAGGCAGTTCAATCTCCTGAGCTGTTGCTTCTGTTGAAGGTTTCTCATGCTTTTCTTCTCATTTGCACACAGAAAGCACTTCAAATGGTCTCTAGGTTAGTCCTAATTTGGAATATGATTTTTTTTTTCACCTGATTTTTTTCCTTTTCAGGAAAAAAAGTGATTTTTTTCATGAGTTCTACACAAAAGTCTGTCTTTTTAATGACTATTTGTGACCCACAGATGTCAGAGAAGCTTAGAAATTATCCAGGTGCTTGCTTGACAGTGTATTATCAGCTGTTAATTCTGCCAGAGAATTTTAAGTGCATTTTTCTGACTCATTCTTTGCATGTGTATTGTTACTAGTATATGAGGAGATTGGGAGGGGTTCTTTGGCGGAGATGTCCAGGTCGGATAAGATAACATACATCTTAGAAGAAAATTAGAAGCAGGTAAGCCTGGAAAGAAAGTTTTTATTGTGCTGCAACATGGTGTGTTAACATACCAAAATGGATGAGGGATATAAAAATTTTTGTTATCTGTAACAGGTTGTGCTGGGGATCTGTTTTAAAGAGGAACCTACAAACATGTATTTTTTATATCAGATATTTCTTTCCCTTCTCAGATTTAAACTTTTTCTCATTGAGTTTTTCACTTAGCATGTGCTGCTGAGATACAGTGATCTGATTTTGGGTCTTTGGTTTCTTTCTTCATAAACTTCAAACATATATGCCTCAGACTTGACATCTCCCATCTTGTCTTCCTATGATTCAGTTCTTTCTTTAAAAAACAACAACAAAAAAACGAAAAAAAAAAACCCCAAGGTGTGCCAGCTTCAGTAAATGAGAGGTAATAAGGCTCAGTGTGCGTGTGCCAATGAGTCTGTAAAGAAAAGTTGCCACACCTTAAACCTCAAGCAGTATTCACCAGCCAACATCACTAGGATTTAGCATACCAGCTCGTATTTATTCCAACTGTTGCCACATGAGCTAATATTCCAGCCATGTTTGCCATAGACAGAATGTGCCAGTTTTCAGCTTATCTCCCTTTCCATTCTGAGTGCTGCTATTGTAAAAGGACTTTGTCAACAGTGCTGCATTCCTTGGCTTTCATCAAACAAGCTTTGACCATGAGGAATGGGCAGTGCCAAAGGGATGCTAATGTCTGCTGCTATTGCAACTGATGCCTGTTTGATTTCTTCTTCCTCTTCCCCATATGCCTATCAATGAACAGGTTCATTTTTATAATCCGTTTGGCTTGAGTCACAGCCTTGTGGAACAGCAATATATAGTGACCTTGACAGGGTAGTATCATACTTGCTCAGAAGATTTTTCATTGTTCTCTCTTCGCAATAAATATTTTATATGTAGTACCCGCGCTGAAAAAGTGTGTCCTAACCCCTGCGTATAAAGCTCCACTTTTTTTCTCCCAGATATATTAATCTGGTTTTAACTTGCCACAACCGAATAGAGGTTGTGTGCTAATACATTTACAGTGTGACTTTTTTAAAAGCAGGAGCACTAGATCATTTGCCCAGGTAAGGATCTGTGAGTGTTGTTGACAGTCAGCTACAGTCAGTTTCCTAAGAGTGAAACTTTAATATGGAGATACAGTCCCACATAAACTACACACCCTAACGTGAAATGTTTCGGCATGCCCTGTTCTCAGCCTGAATAAAGATGGTTCATTTCATCTTGGGACCTGACTACCAGGCTATAGGCTAGTCTGGGTGGGAGGCTCCCTCCACTTCACCTTCTGATGCTGCGCCAGCCCAAAAAAAAATATATCAAAATTCTTTAGGTCAAAGAGAGGGAGCAAGAGGGAGCATGACTCTGCGGTAAATGATTGGGGCACCTATGTAGAAGAGGGGGAGATCCTGGTTCTGATTTCTCCTCAAAAGACTGCACAAGAGCCTTATGTTAAAGAGTTGTTAGAGTTCAGAGATGTGGGTCTGCTCCTCACGCCAACCCGCAGGTTGAGGAGGGCATGGAAGCCAAGTCTTTCCACTTCTTAGGTGGATCTTACAACCGCTGACCTGTTGTATAAAAGACGGGCATTGTTACCATCTGAAACATTTGTGGTTTTTAAAAGAAAAAGGTAAGTCTCCCACCAAAGTCTAGAAGAAATTTTCTGGCTGTGAACCCTAATTGAATATCAACACCTCCCTGCAACTCTGAATTGCAAGCCTAACTTCTGAGAAGAGACAAGTGTTCATGAAGGTTTCTCCCTTCTGCGTTCCCTGTTGATGGGAACTCGTGCTCCGTCCAACCGTGCTCAAAACGCGGGGGGCTGTGAGGTACGTTCACGGGAGACTGTGGCAGTGATGAGACCGAGACCCACCGCAGCATGGCCCTCTGCGTACCGCAGCACGTTCTTACTGTCTCGTCTCTTGACTGTCCACCTTGGAGACCTGTTTGTAGCTTGTCTGGTTGGAGCTACCTCTCTGACAGAGAGGTCAGGCTCCTAACTCAAAGCGGGGATCCAATACAAGATCCAGACAGCTACATTTTAGGGCTGCAATCTGTTTTTTAGGTTTTTAACATTAGGTTACCTGCTTAAGATCACACAAGGCATTTATGGTGGTACTGGGAGTTTGCTGAACCAGACCTCAGACTGGAACCTTAACTGTACTTTCTCCATAGTGCAAAGCATTATTTGCATTTAACAGACTGCCTTATCCCACTCCAATGAATATTTAAAGAGAGTAATCAAGCATAGTTTTGAGAATGTTTGGCAATAGTCTGAATGATATGCTGTAATAGCTTCCATGGTTTATAAAATATTATTAATAATATAACACATTCTGTAACTTTCCTAAATATAGAGCATGTTGAGATACCTTCATATTCTGGACTTTTTGTTTTTCACATATACTTGCTTTTTCCTTTACTATTTAAATTTACAATCTCAGTTAATTTGCAGTGGGGCTTTTAGTTTCCTGTGCAAATTAATGAAATCTACCCTTAGGCATAATTCAGATATTGCCAAGCCTCCTCAACTCCCTCCCCCAAATAATAGCAAACTGTTAAAACAATGTTTCATGCACAGAAATTCATGCATTTCAGCAGCTATTTTGTTATATATAAAATCAGAACCAATTTCATCTTTAAAGCATCAGTGGTTAAATAATCAGCACTAGAGAACATATGAAAAAAAAACTTCTGAGAAGCCAATGTTGAGGTTTTGTTCTCTCAGATGGAAAGAACATCCTGGATCGTCTCTTACTCTACCCCAGATTGTAACCTAAAACAGTAGCAAAAAATCCTAGATAGGCAGATCACTCAATTCTGTATCCTAAATGTCGCTGTTTAATCTTTTTAGGCCATCAAATAGCTTTGTAAGTGCTGTTAATGCTCATGCTTTGTTCTTTACTTGCTTTTTTCCTTGACTTGCATTTTAATAAAAAAATTGATGGTGAATAGATATTAATATACAAAGATTAAGAATAAGATAACATTGTTACCTTGTGTTATAAAAGCAAGCAATTTGTAAAGAGAATAGTTATTTAATGATCTCTGTTAAAGATGTACTTTCTTTGAAAGAAAATTAAGTTATTGAAAAAAACTAAATCCTGTGGAGAAAATACGCAAAAAATTAAAGAAACAGTGTTTTCTTCTCATTCAACTGAATATGAACAGGAAGTAATTTTATTGGCCTTCATGGTAATGAAAATAATACCATTTGAAGAGCGTAGGACCAGCTAATTGAACAGCCTGAAGCGGGAAGTTACTGTGTGAAGAACTCTGTCCGTAAAAGAAAGAGCAACACCGTGTACAAGATTTTTTTCTGATGGATAAGTGGCATTTGTATTGCATTTGGTGACTCAGAAATGTCACCTTCCTCATTGGCAATCTTACTCCTTTCAAGCTGTCTCATTGGTGGGTTCATGCACGTTTACAAGAGTACTCCTCACGTGTCTGAAGTACCATTGGAGGATTCCACTGTCTGTTTTGTACATTACTTAACTTCTTAATATTGCCTGGGTATCAATGATCAGCCTTTAGATTGTTTCTTCTCTTTGAACAGGGTCTCTTCAGGCCTGTCTATCTTCATCTTTAATATCTAAGACATCAGAAGACTCTTTATGTGGGGGTTTCAGAAATTTATTATCTTATCATTCATAGAATCATAGAATCAAAGAATAGTTCGGATTGGAACGGACCTTTGTTATTCTCTCAGTTTTTATTCTAGGCCGTGTCTTCCTTCAACAGATGTATAAGAGGCACGATTTTATTTTTGTTCTGAAATACTCTTAATTTACATAGGACATAAAAATAGTACCTTTTTTGCTGAAATTTGAAGTATCTTGATCCCTTTAGACATTATTAATTCTGAGGGATCTTTGCTTTCTTAAATGATGAATGCAAATACTTAACTTGGTCTGAATAGGATTTGCGCAGCAACTTATGCATATTTTTAGACTAAGGCTTTAGTCTGTGGTTAATATGGTCTGCTTCTTACATGTTTAACGCCCAACTTTGCAATTTTTTAAAATTTTTTAAACATATATTGTGGCACATTGTGAAAATGAGCTCATCACGGAGATTGTCTGGCAAGTATTACTTTGCTGTAATTTACCACACCGCTTGCCAAATGGCTGCATTGTGTAACTTAGTTCTAAAAACAAGACCATAAGAGTGCACTGTCCACAGTCAGTTGGCAGTCTTTTTAGATATACTATGGTCCTTAAAACTGTGTGTACTACAGCTAGTGGAAACGTAGCATTTTCTGATTAGTGGTGTTGTATGGATTTTTAAAGTAAGGCCAAAAATTCGCAGTATTAAAACAACATTCACAATATCATTTCAGTGTAGATATATTTTTGTTTGTGGATAACTCCAAACTCATGCAAATCAATTTGTTTTCACCTTTTAACAACAAATCCTTTCTTGAATTAATTGACATTGTCTCATCTTAAAAAAAAAATAGCTTTTTAAAGTTTTTCTTCTAATCTTTATTACTAACATAATGATCAGCCTTTGTACGTGAGGTGTATAACCTGGGATTTACTGTGAAGTCTTCCATCTTTTAGTCGTGCACATCTAGGCTGTGATGAAGCGTTTTCTTTGTAACATTCTGCAGATCCATTCGTTAATTTATATTCTAAATCCTTCATATACACGCTGATATTTTACTCGTTCCCTGGAGCTCATCTGTATGAGCTTGAATCCAAGACTCCTCTTGCAAAAATGTTATTTCTTGTATACTGTGCCATGTAGGTGACACAAAGGTACTTTGAGTTGCTCCTCTGGGTCTCATGGAGCCCACATTTCTTGTCTTAGTTTGCAGGAACAACATTATGCAGACCTAGTCCTCCATGTATTCTTTTTTCTTCTTTTATTATATATCTCTAACCTTCTGTTCCTTGAGTGATGTCTCCTTGTATTTCCTTCCCGTTAGTTACATGTTCTCATATGCAAGGAAAATGAATAAACAGACTTTTTTGTCACAAATTAGACGTGGTATTGAGGTATGATCATAGAATCAGAAAATAATTTACATTGGAAGGGACCTTTTGAGGTCATCTGAAGAAAAAACTCCTACTCAGAGCATGGACCAGTCTATCATAGAAAAGACTTAAAGAGTTGCATTTATTTTTTCAGTAGTAGAAAGCCCACAAAAGAATTATTGGGCTAGTTAAACTGTTACAGAATGGAGAGAGGAACAGCGAAAACAGAAAGTTGTCTTCCTCCTGACTTCGCCCACAGTCTGGTTCAGTGCACCTCCTTAACTGCATTTCCACAGCTGTCTGTCCCAAAAAGCTGTGCTTTGGTGCAGATTTCCTGTTCTGCCTCCATAGAGGGGATCTTTCCCCACCACCTTCTTGTACCTCGTTTTGCCTAACACCCTTTTTGCTGTTCTGCCAATCTACTCAGGATAAGTCTCGTGTGATCACGGGTATGTGATGGATATACCCTATATCAGAGGCAACCATTTTATTGTGGTCCTGGCTTGAAAATAATGGAATCTAGCCTATTATGAAGACTAAGCAGATTTTCGTGCATTCATTATGAAGGACAGGATTTTTTGCTATTGGCAGGAAGAAAGAACATGGAGATGTTACTGAAGCACATTGTGTTAGCAAAAAAGAAATAAAAATACTTTGAAGTGCCATCCCAGAATGTTCAAAAAGCTGTCTGAAGATAAAACAAAGTTTTAAAACTTTATCCTAAATTTTCTACTTCTGATAACCAGAGTAGTTCCTAAATCTGCTGCACTTCAAGCCTTTGATTTGACAGAATCCATGTTATTTCACTTCTGCTAAGTGCCTGGCAATCATGTATAGAGGTTCTTCAAGTTTTTTGGGTTTTTGGGGTTGTTTTTTTTTTTTTGATATTGCAGCTTTGGAGAAATCTGTTTCCATCCCTTAAGTAACCAGTTATATGAAACTGCTTATGCCTCGGCCACTGTAGTACAACATCCTGAGTGACTGCTCATGGCACACTTTGCTGTAATTATGAACGTGGTTATCTGAATACAGGACACATTTGTCTCTGCTGGCACTCTTAAATTTCCCTTGCCCTGCACTGTGTTTACAAGCAGCCTGTCTTTCAAACTGCTATCTAGTTAACAGCCAAGCTTTCGGCTAGCTTTTCAGAGTGAAGAAAAGTCTGAGTAGGACTATTGTACACTCTTTGCTCAATAGAGGGCACATGCTCTATTTTCCTGACATTATGTAGCAAGAAGCTGATTAGATTTATCAAGTGTTCTGGAGAAAAACATAAATATGGTGGTTTCATCATTTCTGGATGTGTTAGTCGGTCTTGCTCAAGACTGTAAGCACAATATGCTTCTGTTTGGGTTTTCTTTCTGAAAACTGTAAAAATCCAAGAAAAGCATGGCATCTCTTTGGTGATCCTAAAAAAGCAGGAACTTGTCAAAAATGGTACCTAAATTTGCTTCCTGAAATCTATACTTAATTGAATAAGTGAACTCTTGGCATGCATCTCCCAAGCTTGTCAAAAAGAGGAGATAGGGATCCATCAATACAAATCAGTCAGATGACTGAAATCCTTAAGAAAATTTATCTTATTTGTGAAGCATTTGAATACTGAAAATGTTGAAACTGACTGTGCTTTTCTTACAAAGTTTACAGTTTCTCAAAGCATACTTTGTACAAATGGGTATACTTTTTTCATAGAGGGAGTATTAGAAAATGTGGCACTTAGTCCTGCAAATCAATAGCTGTTGGCATACCACAGAGTCTAGCTTTCTGAATAGTTATATGCCAGCCATATACATCTAGGGAGCAATACCAAGATGAATCCATTAATCTGTTGCAGAGGTGCTTAAAAAACCCACTTAGCATGATATGTCTACCTCCTCGCATTTTGATATCAGCCACAAATAGCTGATGATGAAAATTAGAGCAGACTTAGAATATGTGTCAGCTTAAAATCATTCTCTGCAGTCTCCCAGAAAGATTTCATAAAGCCCTTGCAGTGTATGAAATGCCTTTTACCATCTGGGAAGCCAAGATGCACCATAATGTTCCCTGGTAGATATTCCAAGGTGTTCCTTGGAATACTCTAGCTGTTCAATTAAATCATCTTTCCGACTTTTTTTTCTGTGGGCAGAACAATGTAAAGAAGCATGTAACTGATATCTGGATGTGTGATAGACTTGCTTGACAGAAGGTAACTTTCAAGACTGCTGCACTTGGTGTTGTTTCAAAATCATGATAATGAAATTTTACATTGTTACAGTCCCAGCACGATTGTTGGAATCCATGATGGAGGTATTGTCATGCAGCAGATGGCTTGCCATTGTGAAACTGGACTCCATACAGGAGATGACTGGCAAGGTCATTGCAACTTTTCTCCTTTCTCTAGCATATACAATCCCTTGCATTTCATTTAAGTTATTCCCACGGTACTATATTAATCAATGTGAGGATAGTAAAATACACATAAATACATATGCATGTCATATAAATAAAGCAATGAAGGCCAGTTTAGGCTCTTCAAACTCATGCTGGTAAGATATTAGTCATGCAGATCTTGCCACTGAAGCCAATGGGATGACTCACACAGGGGAATAAGACAGTGAAAATCTGGCCCTAGGTGACTTCAGAAACACATTATACTCATGGACTGAAACAATTATAATTTCACAGTGGCAGTTTAGCTTTAAAAATGTCATGAAAAACATTGCAAAAGAACTGAATCATGATGTGACTAGCTTAAGTTCAGAGCAAGGAGTTATTTAATTATTTAAGGAAAGACTTTGAAGTTAAGTTAAAGTTTAAAAGAGTTCTTTAAAGCAGAGTTGCTCATTAGAACCTCACAAATAATTGTCACTGTCATTTAAACGTAGCTTCCCTTGTACTGCCTTTCTAGTGTATAGTAACAGAGGTTGTATTTGACTTAAGAATTTTTTGGGGAAATTGTTTTTCAGTGACCATCATACAACTGATGTGTACAGCTTAAGTCTCTCTCCATCTCTGAGGTTAAGCTGTTCCACTCTGCATGAAGTGTTTTGTAGCTCATTATTAGTATATTCACCTCAGATGAATTAGTGCCATTTACTGAGAAAGAGCAAGATGTTTGTACCTTTCTCTGTGAAGCATCCTAACTACTAGGTTATTAAATATTCCACAGGAGGGATTCATTTGTCTTTGAATAGATTTTTTTTTCTTGCCAGCTATAGCTTAAGTATTCATTTCGGCAAATAAGAGTTTCTGATTAAATATCTTACTGATGGAAAATCCCTGTATGTGGAATTTTACAGAAGTGGGGATGATTATCGTTAGTGCTCTGTTTCTCCAATCAGAAACAGTAAACGAAATCCATTGTTGAGGATTAGGTGTGATAATGTTGGCGACTGTGGTTGAAGTACTAAACTGTTAACAGCAGTAAGTTTCAGCTTGTTTTTCACTAGTGAGAAAAGCTTGGTCTTTCTGGGAAGGTGCACTTCTGTACTACAAAGGAGGCGATATGTTGTGATGTTGGTGTTTTGCAGTTGTGAACCCAATTTGAACTATCCAACATGGAAAATCATTTGCTATCTTTGTTTTCTGAGTTATGTGCTTCAAAGTGTTACGCTTTGGGGTATACTGACAGTAGGAAAATGCAGTCTATGCGGTAGACTAAATGTGATCTATCCAACCCCTTTTATAGCATTATTTTGTTGTCAAATATTTCTGATTATGTTATTCTTGCAATGCTGTCCCTGGTGCTTTGATGAACCTTAACAGGTCTAACTGCAGAGTCTTAGATTTATGGATGACATAGAAAGAGTTAGCAAGAATTTGCCCATGTTTGGGCAGATAGAAGCAGGGATCTGCAAACAAAACACGTGTGTTCAGGCTGCCATCGCTACTAAGACTGTTCTCTACTACTATAATTCAATGCTTTTGAGAATGTGATATATGCCCGTTACTGGGCCTTTTCACAAACAAAACAAGGTACCATCAGGACATTGTCCTTTTGCACAACAGTAATGCTTTGGCTCCTTAGGAAAGAAGTTACCTAATCTTAGAGTGGGTCAAACAAACAGGCAGTTTAGAGGCTAACCTTTTTGTCACACTTTCATTGCAAACACTCCAGAGAGAGATAAAAATGGGGCATGGAGTAAGTTTTGTAGCCAGGAATAGTTCAGTTTTCAAAAGGACAAACAAAAATTATTAAAAAGAGCATCTTAGGTAATCGTTCACAGGCACAGAGGTTCGAAGTTGTGTATTGGCTTTATTAACTTTTTTCCATGCTCAGTAAACATAGGTATGTGCCAGCATCTGCAGACTCAAACATTATAGTTCAGCAATCACGTGTTGAGCGCATGGCAAGTCACCTTTGTATTTTTCCAGAGTTCATGTTGAGGTCTACTTTGTGTTCATTCTTATTGTGTTTCCCAGGAAACAGAAACAGTGTAGAATAATAGTGGTTTACTAAACAGCTGGGAATATCATGTTTGATGGCAAAGTACATTGTATGCCCATGATGCTATTTTTCCTTGGCTGTGTATAAGATCATTCAAGGGTTTTTTTACAAATTTAAAATACCAAATAATAACTGTTTCTGTTGGAAGTCAGGAGAAATGTAGGAAATCTTGTTCACAAAGCACATACAGAATCCCATTTTGGCTTCTACAGAACCCCATTTTGGCTTTTCTTGCAAGAATATCTCATCAGTCCTTCCTGTGTAGTTGGGAGATGCTGCCTTACATGTATATCCTATGTGATCCTGGCTTATGTTCCCAAAGAGAGTATAAGGGGCAACAATAAATAAGAAATAAATTGTACTTTCCTGCTTTACTCACACAAACAAGCAGAACTAGAAGGCTTTTGAATATTTTTTTTCATTTACCAGGGTAATTAAAAAGGATGAAATATTTTGAGTCTTAACAGACTTCATTTTTCAATGAATTTGTGGTCATGCTCAAAAAGCTTGTATCATTTTAGAAAAGATCATAAATTTGATGGTGGTTCACAATGTTAAAACTATGAAACAACAGTAGAAAGAAGGATGTGTCTCTTCCATAAGCTGAAATTTCTATTGTGTGTAAATGTTATATATTTCTATTATGTATAAATGTATTATGTATACTAGGGAAAAAAGTTTGCTTGTGTTATACATTTATTCAGGATTGGTAAAACCATAGAAAATCACAGTGAAAATCAGAGATTTTAAAGCAGTTAAATAGAGATTCACACAATGGAGTAGCAGAGATTAAAAGTCAGATGAGGATACAGTATGTGAGTGTTTTCTTGGAAGAGAATGTCTTTCTGTGAGTCAACCTGGTAGAGAAAGAGAGGAATTATCAAAACACGGGGAGAAGCAGGAGACAGCAGTTAGCATCTTTGGCTTAATAATAAAGGGCATAACTGGATAATAAATCCAATTTTGCTTAGATACCTTCTGGCCCCTCAATCCAAAATACAGTACCATAGATTTTTAGATGGAGGAGCTCTGCTCACTGTGCCTTTTTTTGTGTTGTGGAGTAATTAGAATCCAGCTGCCTAACAAGATTCATCCATGTAAATGGCCATTAGGGCACAACAGCTTCTGTGTCAGTTATGTGACACAACCACTGTGTTGCCCTTGAATAATCATTTTGCAGAATAACATCAGGTTAACTTAATTTTCTCCAGAAGACATTTCTAGGTTAACAGCAGGGTTCTTTGGAAGAATTTTAGTTAATCATTTTCTCATTGGCAGGTGATGTTATACTAAAACAAATACTGTGCTCAAAATTTTAATTTCAGTCAAAGTTTCCAGTGGGTAGAACTGAAATATTTTGTTTTATTGATCCAAACCAGCCATTGGAAATCTAGAGTTGGCAAACTCTATAGGAAATATCTTTATGGAAAGATCTCAGATGTTTACCTATTGTGCTTAGATCATGTACTAAAAAATCATGTACACTGTGTTTTGTTAGGGTACTTCCTTTTCTCGTAATAGCAAAAGAAAAATAAAAAAAGTATTCAACATCCTTACTCTACAAAATTGTACAGAGCCAAACAGCAATAAAACAAGACAACCATGCTTGAGCCTTCCAGACTGCTGATACTGCTTGGCAAGGGGAACCCGTAAGGTACGTGCACCAATGAACGATAACACTCTGGCCACCAAAATGTGTCACTTCTCTACCTTCTCTCCGAGCTCCTTACCTTGTAAGGTGTGACCATCCCTTGTGCTGCCCCTATCAATCCCTACTCTACCGTACCTCTTGCAACTTCAAAATGAGTGAACTGAGGATGCTATAATGAGTAGTTCCAGAAGTGTACCAGGAAATCTTGGCTCATTCACCATGTCTTCCACAAGTAAAGCTTCCACAATTACCCTCTGCTGCAATTTAACATTATTCTCTCATAGTGGTCATGACATTAATACCTTTTTGTTGATATTGCTGTGTCAGCATAGATTTTTTGCAGTGATGGCTAGCGGACTATAGTAAAAATAGTCATAACTCCTGTAGGCAAAAAATTATCATATGAGTTGGCATAAAACATTTCAACCAGCTGGGTGTCTCCCAAGTCAAATAATATGATGAAGCTGAGCTTGGCAGATGAAAACCTCCCGGTGTGGAAGGGCCCTGATGTCTTCTGATTGCTGTGGTAGGAAAAAATAGAAGTGAAAACACCACTAGGAAATACTACGCTAAGTCTCTTTATAGGGTGATGTTTCAAATGGTGTGAGTAGAGCTGTAAATTGTAAGCTTCTGGCACAGGGTGTAACATTCCAGAAAAAGAATACATTTTTCCACAGAATCCGATTTAATGTTTAATAACAAACAGTGTGAATGTAGCCCAGTGAACTTTAACACATCAAGGACAGTATTCTCAAATAAAGTGGCCTGCAAAGGTGACAGAGTTCAGTTCTGGTCTTGTAGACCTTTGAAGCTAGTTTGTTTAATTTGGGGCAAGTTTATATACATGAAAGAGAACTGTATGTTTTGGCTTTGGAATCTAGATTGCTGTTTAACCACCATTCATAATTATGGTATTACTTATTAATCTTTGTAGCCTTAGGTCAGTAGAGGTCTGAAAAGCAGCTGCATGGCTCAAGCCTGACAACTTGTCTCATATTATTTCAAGTGACAGATGGTTTTAAAAATAAGCACAGCAACAGCATGTAATAGTTATGTGTCGTTTTTTCACAGCCCGTTGCAAAGTGCTTAAAAAAAATTTGAAATCAATATGTTTTAGATGGAGAAAGCGAGAGGCAGAGAAGCATCCATTAGGGTACGGCAGTGCCAGGATTGAAGCCTAGGTCCCTTCAGTCCTAGACCGGTGGTCTGTTTACTCCAGTATGTAAAGAATCAAAACATAAGCATATTCTTAGTAAAAATCTACATTTTATCTACCAATTTTATAATCCTATTTTGTGTTTGGGACACTAACCAAGGTTAAGATCTGTACTGCCTCCTGAGTTGCTTTTCCAGAAATTTAGTCCTCTAGCTATTAGGATTTTCTCTTAAAGTTTGGGAATATAAGCTCCCCGCTCTCTGGGGCCTGGGTTAAAGATGTGAAGAGAAAGCTTCCTACCCTGGTACAGCCCTCAGATTATTATCCATTATTGATTTTCCAGGTAGGCAGCGATGAAGTTGCAACAAGAAGCCTGAGGGCAACTAAGAGAGACTTCAGGGCCTTGGGATGACTGGTTAAGGGGTCAGGAGCACAAGTATTGTTCTCCTCTATCCTTCCAGTTGCAGGGGTGATGAGGGAAGAAACAGGAAGAGCCAGCAGGTCAACACCCGGCTCTGAGCCTGGAGTCACTGGCAGAATTTGGGGGTTTTTGATCATGGGTTGGTCTACATGACACCAAGCCTGTTGGCAACAGACGGGGTACACCCTTCTCAAAGGGGGAAAAGGATCTTTGCACAGGAGTTAGCAGGGCTTGTTGAAAGAGCTTTAAACTAGATTTGAGGGGGGAAAGGGATAAAACCGGGCTCGCTAGAGATAAGCCTGGGGGCAACACGCCAATGTTTGAGGGACAGTGTGCTGGTGATGTCCTTCAGTCTNGGACTTGTGGGTGATGTGATGGTTGGAGGCTGTCTTGGGCACAGCAATCACAAAATGATAGAATTTTCAATTCTTGGAGAAGTAAGGAGGGGAGGTCAGTAGAACTGCCACCTTGGGCTTCCGGAGGGCAGTCTTTGGCCTGTTTAGCAGACTGGTTGACAGAGTTCCTTGGGAGGCAGTCCTAAAGGGCAAAGGAGTCCAGGAAGGTTGGACATACTTCAAGAAGGAAATCTTAGAGGAGCAGGAGCAGGCCATCCCTATGTGCCGAAAGACAAGCTGGTGGGGAGGAAAACTGGCCTGGCTGAACAGAGAGCTTTGGCTGGAACTCAGGAGAAAAAGGAGGGTTTATGACCTTTGGAAGAAGGGGCAGGCAACTCATGAGGACTACAAGGATGTCGTGAGGTTATGCAGGGAGAAAATAAGAAGGACCAAAGCCCAACTAGAACTTAATCTGGCTACTGCCATGTTTTTATAAATACATAAGCAACAAAAGGAGGGCTAAGGAGAATCTCCATCCTTTATTGGATGTGGAGAGAAACATAGTGACAAAGAATGACGAAAAAGCTGAGGTACTTAATGCCTTCTTTGCCTCAGTCTTTAATAGTAAGAGCAGTTGTTCTCTGGGGGACTGTACCCAGCCCCCTGAGCTGGAAGACAGGGACAGGGAGCAGAATGAAGCCTCCATAATCCAAGGCGAAATGGTTAGAGACCTGCTACACCACTTAGACACACACAAGTCTATGGGGCTGGATGGGATCCACCCAAGGGTACTGAGGGAGCTGGCAGAAGTGCTCACTGAGCCACTTTCAATCATTTGTCAGCAGTCTTGGCTCACCGGGGAGGTCCCAGCTGACTGGAAGTTAGCAAACATGACGCCCATCTACAAGAAGGGCAGGAGGGAGGATCTGGGGAACAAAGGCCTGTCAGTCTGACCTCGGTGCCAGGGGAGGTTATGGAGCAGATCATCTTGAGTGTCGTCATGCACTCATGCTACAGGACAACCAGGTGATCAGGCCCAGTCAGCATAGGTTTATGAAAGGCAGGTCCTGCTTGAATAACCTGATCTCCCTCTGTGACAAGGTGACCCATTAATGGATGAGGGAAAGGTTGAGGATGTTGTCTACCTAGACTTTAGTAAAGCCTTTCACACTGTTTCCCAGAGCATTCTCCTGGAGAAACTGGCTGCTTATGGCTTGGACGGGCATACTCTTCACTGGGTAAAAAACTGGCTGGACGGTGGAGCCCAAAGGGTTGTGGTGAACAGAGTTAAATCCAGTTGGCAGCCGGTCATGAGCGGTGTTCCCCAGGGCTCAGTATTGGGGCTAGTTCTGTTCAATATCTTTCTCAATCATCTGGATGAGGGGATCAAGTAAGCANGGCATGAGAAGCAATTTCTTTCCTGAAAGAGTGGTCAGGCCTTGGCACAGGCTGCCCAGGGCAGTGGTGGAGTCCCCATCCCTGGAGGGATTTAAAAGACGTGTAGATGAGGCGCTTAGGGGCATGGTTTAGTGGTGGACTTGGCAGTGTTAGGCTAACATTGATCTTGATGATCTTTTTTCCAACCTAAATGATTCTATGATTCTATGATTCCACTCTGAGGAGGCTTTTCTGCCTTAAACTTTAAGAGCTTCCCATCGACAACAGCTCAAATTCTCTGTTAAATTTTCTGTTAAAAAACAGTTCCACTGCCTGGGAGCAACTTGCTGGAATTCAAGTCTGTGAAGGGTTATTTGGGGTTGGTATTTGGGTAAGCAGTATTCTTCTTGTCTTTTTTTAAATTGATGCTAGATATTCATTGTTAGGTTAAGATGTTAATGCTTAAACAAAGTTCCTTAAATAATAGTAGCCACTTTTAAATTTAATATAGGTAAATGTAAATATAGGGTGGTTTTTTTTTTTATGTTTCTCAAAATAGTTTGGCTGAAAGTGCTTAAAATCCTGCCTGCAGAGCCCTCTCTCATTTTCTTGTGTATTTTCCTAGATTTTTCCACGGTAAATAGGATGCTAAATTCTTACCACAGGGCAGACACTTTGTAATTTTCCATGTGCTACTTAGAAGTTTATGTGAGATTTGGAATTAATCACTTATACAGTTCCCCTTATAATGTGGTTTATCTGTTACTGATTGACCAGGGTAAGTAAAAAATTCTTAAACTATTGATGATGCCTTTCTATAAATTAACAATGCCATTAACCTCCACTCAAACAATGAATTATTTTCCTGAAAAATCTCTCCCTTGAGAAAGGGGTTGAAACCATAAAGTCAGAAAGGTTCTTCCTATAGTAGCCCTTGCAGTGCTAAAAACATACTGTGGTTACATATAAATATCTCCTTTTGTTTCAATGTATAAATTTACAAAAAGGAGTGAAGTGAGTAGTTGAACACCTTAGGGAGCTATAAACAATTATACTGGAGCCAGAAGCTTCAATCCTTTTTCCGCAGGAAAGAAGACTTTTCCTTTTTGTTAGCAGCTGGAACAGAAACAGGCAAAATCGGTTCCAGTGGTTCCATTGGTAGCTTTCCCATTATCCAGAGAAGGAAAAGGGGGCACAAGGGAGGGGGGGGGGAAGTTATTTTTAAGGAGCATTATTTTGTGTTCACAAACAGAATTTTGCAAATAGTCTCTTGTTTTTCTATTGTGCAAGCTGGAACGAAAAAACCTTCCCCAAAATACAAACTATTTCAGTAAATTTATGTATCTTAAGAACTAACCATATTTTCAACTTTAGTAATGAAGACTTGAGGCAGTTTGTAAGTGGAACAGCCACAGTCTCCTGTCTCCAAACAAAATAAATGCCAATATGAGAATGCACGAAACGATGAAAATTGTTGTCAGATTACCCTGAAAAACATTTCTCCATTTGAACTCCACATATAATTATTAGAAACCATGAATGTTTAGTTAATGCTGGATTGAGGAGGAGCTATTTCACTTTTCCCTTCAAAAAAAAAAAAAAAAAAAGAACAATTGTAATTGTCGAAGGCAGGGATGAAATGGAGTTTTGTTGAACATTTACTATTTAAGACTTATTTGCAGGTCACACAGTACCACAGAGGTCAAAACTGAGCAGGTTGTGCTCACTGTCACACCAAACAACTCTCTGTTCTTCAGCGAGTGGTGACCATTTCTTACCTGCAGTAGAAAGCACTGGTCTGGGGGGAAACTGTGATTAGGAATCTACTGTTTATATTGGCTTGTGCAAAAGGCAGAGGACCTAGGGGTTATGTTTTGTAAATCTAAAAGAAAGAGCCATATTCAAAGTCATAGTGTATTTATAAACTCATCATACTTTCATGCAAATCTTCTGGAATTTCAGGAATTTCATGCATCGCTGAATTTGTAGGTGGGATGAATTCTTCTCTGGCACTAATGACACCACTTGCTGCTATCATTTCACTTCCTGATTTGATACCTGTATTCAGTGCACATTAGGAAAACATGCCTGTGCACCAGGGGGAAGAGGTTTTCTTTGACCACAATGCCTGCATGTTCAGGCAGAAAAAGCCCAAGTTTTGTCTACCTTTAACAGTGCATTGTACTTGTAGAAGTGATTGCTTTGAAAGTCACACTTAAGGATATATACTAGCCATCTAATACTAAAATTGTCAGCACTAATACGTCTCATACTGATTTCTCATATATTCTATTGTGAGAATATTTTTCTGGCACGTAATCTTTTTTTTTTTAATGTGGCATTGCCTTCAGTTTCATCATTGGGAGAAATGGAAGATAGTGCAGTAGAACACATGCTTTTTCTTCTCCTCCTGCTTATATACTTCAGATATTTGAGTTTATACCAATCACCTATAAACTGTATTCTTGAACCTCCTTGTGTATGAACAAATTCCTGTCTGTTGCTGACACTAGAGTAGTCCTTTCCACCCACAGCCCCACCTGCTGAGACCCAGCGCCCACTTTTAAAAAGTGCTGTCTCCTACCAGTCAGTAGTCTCGTCACTTCCACCTTCTGCTTGCAAATGGTGCCAAAGTCTTTTGTAATTGGCCTTTGTAACTTTTTCTTGCCTGAAATCACAATTAAAGGATATTAAAATTCAAAAGGAAAGAAAAGGAACATTCTCATTAAGAGCATGTAAGGTATTTGTATGGTGCTGTTTGTGACAGATTTATTACAGTGTCTCAAAACTGACAAACCAGCCTGCAGCTGTGAATTAATTCTCTGTAGTGATGCGAATAATGTGAAAAACATTTAAACATACTGGCTGGATAAAGCTAATAATATTGCTTCTATAAGTAAAGTTTAAAATACATTTAATTACACAGCCATCTGATTATCTGGCAGAAATATTTCAAGACCAAATTTTAATTTGGCTGATACCTGCCAGTTCATTCCCACAGAAAGCACTGAAGATTCTCAAAAATACCTTCAACCTCTACGTACAAAGACTGGCACGTCTCTGGTGAGCAGAGGTGCCAAGTAGAGACTCGCCGCTGGAATCAGTGTGGCTATGTTTTTATTTAGCTGTCCTGCAACATTATTCTGCCACAGTGGAAAAACATATTGGGAATTAAACCTTAACTTATTGCTCAACTAATAACTAATGAATAATGTTTTGAGGGGAAGAAAATTCATTATGTTTTTTAACTAAGCTGCAACACAGTTTTGAACCCTCTGTCACGTTGCAAACACGCTTTTTCTCATAGAGGATAGTCAGTTTAACAATAAACTGTGTTCTGGGTTAATTTCAACATGAAAAGTAACTGTCTCAAAATACTAACTCTTTACATGCAATGGTATTGCTTCGACTGCTACAACTAAGTACTGTCGTAGTTTTTAAGGGCTAGGTAACCTTTTTTGTGTGGTTCCTCAAAACATGAATAATACTAATTCTCGGTGTAATTTGAAGTTGCTTCTGGCTTCTTTCTTTGTAGCCCCTTCCTGTATTTCCAGCTGGTGGTTTTATTCTTCCGTGTATCTTGCTTCCACTCTTAAAGATAACTTTTAATAAAATATTTTGATTGTTAGGCGGGATATCAGGCAGAAAAGAACTGGAGAACTTTAAGTCAGAGAAGACAGTGGGAAAAGGGAGAGAAAAGGGGAAGCCCAAAGAATACTCATTTTCAAGTCAGCTTCCCCTGTGACTCATGCCTCACCAGTCTGGCTGAATTCCTTTGTTTAGGGTCAGCTCAGGCCTAGAGGAAAGAGATTTTATAAGAATAAAAGAAATGGAAACCTGCTTGATTGCTCTTGGAGCATACAGCTTGAGATTTCACTGTGCAGCAATGTCTTAATGCGAGTGCATGCTAAAAATATGTTCTTCTCCAAGTTTTGTGGCTTGGAGATGCCAATTCATAAACTGGTTATGTCAGTCCTGTGCAAAGAACATAAGCAACCTCCATTTCAAAGGTGTGTCTCATAGTCACAAGACTCCAGCCAGAAAGAACTGGCCTTCAAGAAAACAGGTGGGCTTCAAAGATTTTCTCTTCCCGAGGGGTGTAGACCATGGCATTTCCTCTCCACCTATGCTCTGATTCAGACTTTCTAAAAATGCTGCATTGCAAACTCTCAATTTAACATTCCTCTGATCCTCTGCAACTTTATTTCACCCTTAACCTTTTTCTTAATGCCTCTTCCTCTGGCCCAGCTCTGCACCAACCGTCTCTTCCTACATCATTTAGTCGGGGCCCAAAGCAAACAGCGGGATTCGTTTTACTCCGTGTGTTCTGCATTGTTGTTTACATGTAATGAAAAACAATGAAGGTAGATATTTGCAAAATTGCTTCCTGAGAGTAAGAATTTTTAATATAATGAAAGTTTGCAAGTCTCTACATTTCTGGAACAGAGAGGGATAAGTGTAATAAAATTATGATAAACAAAAACCAAAATTCAGAGACAAAAGTGAACACAGGACAAATTCCAATATTTATATAAAATATATACTAATTTCCACCTCAGTTTTATGACATTACTGTTGAACTGCTTACTCCTACAGGAAATAAAACATATTGCTCTGTCAAATAGTAGAGTATGTTATCAAAGGTAATAAACAGTTGCTTGATCTTCACTTAGCTGATAATAATCTTTTCAGAATTGTCTTATTGTCACGTACTCACTATCATCAGAATATTACAGAAGTGATTGCCTTCTGTTTTTCCTTTAAATGTTAATTCCTGAGGGGTGTATTTTTTTGAATTTTAGTTTTCTACTTCCTGGTCAAAGCAATTGTTCTTTAATTCTGTTTTAAAGAGATTTGGTGCAAGTTAGGGATTTTGAGAGCAGAGTGCTATTAACCAACCCATAGTCTTGGTTAGAGGGGAATGAGCTGATACCCCTGGCAAAATGATAAGTTTGGGACCTTTGTCAAGACCTCTGCTGACGTCCATCTTTTCTGAAAAAATAAGCAGAGAACAGAAGATATAAAATTAGCCAAAGTAGATTTTAGTGTGAAGAAAAGGTCACTTTTAATGTGTGCGGCTGCAGTCCTTTTTATTCCTGGAAAGGCCTCCTGTATTTTCAGTATAGGAATTCTAGAGTTGATGAGCATAACAGCGCACAAAAGTATAGTAAATCATACAAATTGCTGCATTTCTTGGGAAACGCTTGATGGCAATCCCCTTAAGATCTGTTTCATTTAGACAGTGACCAAACCACCAGAATACATATGATGATGGGGGATTTCCACTTAATTAGATGACTTTCGCTTTCACACTGAACAGACGTGCCCACTGAGAGGCAGCCTTTACCCACGCTCCGATCTGAATGCTCAGAATTCTGGCATTTCTTCACGTTCATTCATGTGGGGGTTTTTGTACTTATCCTATGTGGACTTCCTTTACAATTAATTTACCTAAGGAGGGAATGAAAGGGAATCCTATATTGCACTCTCTAAAACGTTGTGCATTAATGCTCTATCTTGAGCAGTCACATCAATATGTCCAATATGCTACAGATACCAGCAAATGAAGTATTGAGTAAACAGGTTTGAGACTGTGGAGAGAAAAAAGTATTAACAGAATTTTGGGCTCATTTGTTCTGTGTGGATACTAATTTTTGCAATCTTAGGGTTTAACATTTGCACTCAAGACACACAAATGCAGTAAAACATAGGAAAATAATCCCATTTTTTCATATATTGATTTATACTTTTTAATAAGAAATGGTTGAAATGACTAATCACACGGAGTGAAAAGTAGAACTTACGTTTTTCAGTTACACCCACACTGCTTCAAAATAAGATTCTGAGCTTGGTTGCTGGCTGAGTGAAAATCAGGGAAGCAGAGGAAAATCTGCAGTGGGTCTACGTAGGAACGGTTCAGCCTGGCATAGGCTGTACACCTGGGGTTTTAATCCATTTGCCTGCTTCTGTATTTTCATGCTGTACGCTTACATCTAATCAAATAAAAAGCAGAGATATACATGTTTGTAAGGGTATGCTAAATTATGCTATGATTCATATAGTTATACTGCTGTAGCTGCAGTTTGCTCACAGCAAAATTTGTAGGACAAGATAATATCTTTTATTACACCAGCTAGCACAATTGGAGAAACTAGACAAGTCTTCTAATATGGAAACATTTTTGGTAATGAAGAACTGAAGAAGGTGCTGATGTCCTTCAACTTCTGCATTTTTTTACTGATTAGATGTTTTGTACAAATTTAGTACCTCACGGAATGGCTTTGCTTCACGGTAAATTTTGTCGGCTGCCAGTGACCCAAAGGGGCCATCACAGCAGCCTGCAATTGCTGGAAAATTTTAGGAGAACCCTACTTTTTTGCCTAATACTTTCCCCTGCACTCCCATCTGAGTGGCTGTGCAGTGCAAAAAATGAAGCATATGAACCTATCCAGTGACATTTTATTCATCAGGTCTTGGAGAGCAAGGATGTGCCTGTCTAGTCCTTTCCTGGCAGACTAAGTATACACGTCTCGTGCTTCAAGCTGGACTCAGGCCAGCTCTGAACAAAAACTGCTTAGCTGCAGTTAGAGTTGCTTTGTGTTCAAGCTAATGTGGGACTCAGCCTCTCAGCAAGACTTATTTTCTCAAGTACTACACAGTGTTAGCCAAACTTTACAGCTTTTGATCTGGAGCTAGCTCATATTCAGCTGACTTAAAGCCTAAGGTAGATGAAATCACATATGTGTGCAAGGTACAATACAAATTAAAGCTGATCTTATGCAACATGGCTGATGGCCATGCACGGCAGAAGGTCTGTCCTCGCTGCGCCGAGGGGGACGTGCGTTTGAGCTATTTGCAGAGACAACCCGTTGGAGGTGGGTAGGGGAATGGGAAGGGGCTGAGAGGAAGAGTGCAGGAAGGTACCTGCACGGATGAGGTTAACTAAGGAACTAGGGAAATTTAGTTGTTTTCTTCAAAATGGCAAAATACAGTTTTGCTTCGCTGTCGAGAAGCAAACGCCAGCACGCTCATCCACAAATGCAGTATGGAAGTGGCGTGGAATCAATGCAAGTCTGGAGTTCAGAAGTTACTTCAGCGAGAGTAATTGACTACCTGAACATATTAAGAAGAAACAGAAAAGCAAAACATGCTGTGATGAGGTTGTTTCAGTTAATAAATTAATGTGTATAAGCTACTTTATGCACATTTGACCTTCTAGTGTTGATTAATTTAAGAAATGGGAGGGGTCTGAGGAGAGCATTTGCTATTATTAGTATAGTTGAGCATAGGAAGCGTTTGAAGCACTTGGTCACAGCAAAAACATCCCTGTTTCTGTAGGAACAAGCAAAATGTTGAGTCTAATTACAGGAACGATCGCTAAAAGGAGGGAGGTTTGAGATGTGTGACTGTTTAAGACAAACATTCTTTGTGTTTGGCTTGTGTTGCAATAAAAGATAAGGCGGATAATACCATGTTCCTAGAAAAAAAAGAGGCTATAGAAAAAATGCTTTTGTTCACATCTTGAAAGTAAATGTGGTGATTAATTGCTTTAGAACTATCAGTTAAGCAGAGAGGGTGTTTGCTTTCTTGTATATGCACCCATACACAAAGCCATTCTGCTCGGCCTGTTTTCCTCGCATATATGATTTAAGCGTACGCGCTTCAAAGCTGGTTTTCAGAACTCTGTTTTCTGTCTCGACTGTTTTTGCCTGCAGAATTACCACACATCCGTGAGAAATATTCATCATTTTGGGCCTGCTAAACGTAAACAGCTCTCAGTTTCACAGCGACAGAGCTGCAGAGGAGCTGCAGTCACCTCGGGGAAGGAATGTGAACTGGGCTAGGCAGCTATCAGCTCACAAATAGTTCTTTTAAAGAACTTAGATCTGAAGTTGTTTGACTCTGTCCTATCAAGAGAAAATTGGTCTCTGTGCTATGAGTGGCAGGAGCATATTCAGTGTTTAAAAAGATTCCAGAAAAAATTATTAAGCCATGGATATTTATTCCTCTCACTCTGATTGCTGTATCCGAGTTATTATTTGAAGAGAATTCTCCATTGCACTGCATTATACAGTGTATATCCTGCGAAGTCACAGAAGATTTTCTATTCTTGCAGCTTGTTTTGTCAGTCAGTTAGTGGTACACAGCATGGTCTGAATATCAGTTTTACTATCATTAAAAAAAAAACAAACATGGTCATTATATATGACAAGCTTTTCTTACTGTTCTAGAAGGTATAGTAGAAGACATTATTTTTGAGCCTAAAAATTCCATAGCATCTTAATAACCTGTGAAATACTTTCTTGTCTAAAAGCAAATTTTGTGCAAGGAGATTCAGTTGGAAATGATTTTGAAATGTTTCCAGTTACTTTTTCTGGTTTCAGTCTGACACGATGAAACAGGAGATGGTTCTAAAACTACTGCCCTATTAGGAATGGGCTTTGTTTTTCTTGCAAGGTTCGGTCAATGGATCACATAATTAGAATTATTAAATGGAGTTTTAATGGACTAAATGTCAGTGGTTGGAGTGGTACTACTTCACTACTAAAGCCAGAAGAATTTATAAATAATGTTGCAACTAAAATAAACCAATCTGAATAATCTGCCCTAAAAAAGGCAAGTCTTTTTATCAGAGATAATAAAAATAAAACAAGAATCGGCTATCAGGAGTCTCATTCGCTCTCTATCATATAACTAGTGTCCGTTTTGTCAGTGGTGTTATTCCTTCTTCTTGTCACAGTAAGTGGAATCTGTGTCAAGGCCAGTTCATCTTTCTGAATAACAAATAAGCGATACTGAAGGAAACAGGAGTAATTTTTCAATTTATCACAAAACAGCTTTGTTTCAGGGAGGTGTTTTTGAAAAAAACAAAAGTTTGGGCTCAAATCCTGCTGGTTGTTAGCACAAATCTGGTTTCCCTGACGTTCTCTTGGCTGCCCCGTGCAGTCTTTCTCACATGCAGTGTCTGATCTCTGCGGTCAGGTGGCAACCACAACTGGAGCCTCCCTACTGATGCCCAGCGATCATAAAAGTGTCTTGAAGCGGCTTACAGCTGATGTAAATAGTGATCTCTCTCTAGGTGGTCTTATTTGCCCAGCCAGTTGAATTGGCAGCGCTAGGAAAGCTGCACAAGATCCATTTTTACCTGCCCGCCCCTGAGGGTGAATCCCTTGCAATATAAGGGCCGTATAATTTGGAAATGGCTTGTGACAGAATTGTACTCTGGAGTCTGAATTTTCATTTTAAAATATATTCCTACAACTTGAGCATGTAGAAATAGACCCAAATCACAATTTCAACTTTACTCTGATGCAATAGGTTTTTTTCATCATTCAGGCGAGAGCTTGAAAGTTCCCTGGTAGCTCTGAAGCTGCCTCATTCATACCAGTACGAGGCTTTGAGAAATTTGTGCTGAAGCCATAGGTTCTGGCTCCTTTTCCAGATGCCTTTTTCCCTGAGGAATCTGCAGAATTGATCCAGACTTTGTCCCACACCTACTTGCACTCCAGGCACAGAAAGGGCTTTTTCCTTCAGTGAAGTGTACTTTAAACCCAGCTTTTCTATCTGAATGCTGAAGATTTCCTTTAGAGTATTCCGCATGTTCCCTGCTAGATTTAGGCTAAACCCTAAACTGGTTCTTACCGTTCTCCAAGTTCTTCTCTTCATTTCTTGCAGCTAATGTAAACCCTCTTTTTTAACTGATCACTTCTATCCAAAAAGTCTACTATTTTACTTTCAGACCCTTTGTTGTGTGTGGCCTGTTCCACATCTGCACAGCTGACTCAAATACTGTGGGAATGAACTTGCCACTGTGACCTTAAATCTAACATGAGACTTGCCTTAAGTCACCACCTCTACAACATCATCATCAGGGCAAGGAAACGAAGAAGACATTAAAAGCAGATTAGAGTGTATGTATCATCTTCAGAGAAAAGTGCCAGATGCAGAAATGCATTATCAACCTGTCCCAACTTAACATGCACTTTCTGATGGGTGACAGAGTCAGTCCCGTGCCTCTGTACTCTCCCCATCTGCCCCAGGACATTGGATGTCCTCCTCTGAGAATGACTACATGTGTCTGATGAAACCAGGAATCTACGAGTTGTTTCTTGTGCTTCTATCCTACCGTATCTGCAGCTCCAATCTTGTCAATAGATTCCCTGGAAAATGAGATACTAGTGAGTGCATTTCTGTTCCTGTTCAACTATGATAGAGCAGGGTATTTTGGATATTTTGTCTGTTTTCAATAAAAGCCCAGGGATGCAGTTTAAAGTCTTTTGGACTGAGGGGATCCATACGAAGTGAGATACAGAAGGGCAAGTCCGTGGCCCACAGCTTCTTTTAAGAGGGGTATGAGTCACCAGTCAATCCTGTGACCCTTATGCATATCAAAACCTAAAGCCATTAAAATGACATTAAAAATGTTGGGAAGAATGAGCTAGAGCAGTATGTATAAATGAGAGAGTACGAGGACACTACTGCACCTTTCTAGTCACAGCATTTGAAAGTTATAACTTGTTCTATCTACTTCGCTTCAGAGAACATCTACAGGGCTTAAAATTCAGCTACACTGGATATGAAGAGTCGAATCACTGGGTATTGGCTGTGCTTTGGGTACGACAGATTAAATATCTCTTTTACTCTAATTCCTATACAAAGCTTGAGGATTTTTACAGTAAGAATGGTTCTGAAATATCTGAAGTGTTGTGAAATGAAGAGACTGTCTCACATCCCAGGTTTTTTCCACATCCTTTTCATAAACTACACAAATATTTTTATGTATTGATGGAAAATAGAGCAGGTGATTTTAAAATGTAGAAAGCAAACCGCCTTTTCTATTTCTGTTACTCTGAATAAAGGGACATCCATTCTCAACTTAACAAACCGATTTCGATGTTCCATAAATGTGCATCAGAAATTTGAAGCTAATAAGCATGATAATAAATACAAATATGATCAAAATGGTGGCCAAAGCATGGAAAATGTTTAAGTGCTTCATTCCCAGGGTCCCCTGGTACTAGTTTACCAAACTAATGTTTCAAATTGTGAGTAATTAAGACAGAAACATGCAAAGCAGCTGACTTAATGACAATATAGAACCATGTGCTTAAATTCTTCTAGCATTTGACAGGAGATCCTGACCATGAAACAGGAATTAGATCATATGAACCTACGTAGCCCAGCCATGGGCATGGCTGTCTAATTTACTAGATAAAATACAGATAGTAGTTACTTTTTAAATACAAAAATCTATGTCTACATTACTGTTTTAATAGAAGACCCTTTAATAACATCTGAGAGGTAATTTGAAAGAATTAAACTTGAATCACTTTTTACTTTTAGAAATTTTGCTGTCTGGCTTTTGACTACTGTCTACAAGCCCACTTACTTTAGACAAAGAGGTTAATGTGTGTTCTGCATTCTCATTATACATGAGAAACTATGAGAAACTATTACAGAAAACATTATATTCTCTAGTGCTCACCAGAACCTGTAGTCACTAAATATCAAAATAGTGAAGTAGGCTTTATAGAGTAATTTTTCAGACTAGTTTCATATGCAGAATATTCCAAAATAAACATCAGTTTATTTTAAATAATTTTTGCGTGAAGACAATTAGAACCACAGTTATTTTAGGAATAAGTGACTACCTCTGCAGTTTGTTTTCACGTGTTGGCAAAACCACAGAGGACAGATTCTAGATAGATAAGGAAGTTCCTATGTTTGAGTTTGAAAAAGCGATTCAGTCTGTACCCTTGAACAAAGTCCGGGGCAGCAGGATACAACTCCTAAATTCTATAAATACTTTAACCACACTCTGGAACTTATTTTTAAAATACTGTTTGCGTACTAAAAGTTGTACTTAATACCTAATCTATGTTATTGCTATAGGTTAGTCAGAGTTCTAGGATCCTTATCTTTTGGCCTATTCAATGCATTTTTCTTTGCTGTTTTTAATCCAAGTTATTGCTCAGAGCACTAGTGATCCAGTTCCTTCCCCGGCTTGTTTACAGATGAGGTGAGTCTGTACAGAACAGATAAACTATGACTACTAAGAGATTATTTAATGCTATTTAATAATCTACGTCAGCTGGCATGCTTGTGAAAGTTTTATTATAGGCATCTGAAAAGTCCTGTCTTCAGGTGGAATCATCTTAAATCTTTACTGCTTGTTATAGCCTATGCTATTTACTAATTCACATTGATTATTGTGGGTTCAAAAGTCAATTCCATTAACACAACAAAATCCAAAGGTTTTGTGTTCTATTGTTGTTAGGGAGAGAAACCTTCTTCTTCTGCTCTGTAATTATGAAACCTGTTGCACAGAGAAAGCAGCAGTTAAAGATACCTATATCACGTGACTCAGATCACCATTAGCAGTTTAACTAGGAGGTCTTTGCTTAACCTAACACGTTCTAACTGAAGAAGAAAAGGAAAAGCCCCTCAAGATGATCTCCAGACCAGTATAAGAGGAGTAATCTCTAGGCAGAGGTTTGCTACTGAAGCACAGCAAAGCCAGAAGACACTATGTGTCTGCAATTACATTTTGACTATTTCTTTTTAAAGATAGATAAAGAGTTATCCTTCACAGCTGGTTAGCTGTATAGAGAAGCATAGGAGACCTCTGCTACCGTACTTAAAAAATTAAGCAAGGGGGCACCCTGATTGCACCCTGACCCCAGTTCATGGTGTGTCTGCCCTACCCTGTGTTGTGATACCTACAGGGGAGGAATCTCCTGTCGTCATGTAGATGGAAAGAGAGCTGCAGATTACTCCAGCCAGCATCTAGACTCTGGGGAGTGATTTTATCTTGCTCATCTTCAGGTTATTTCGAGTAGAAAAAATAGAAAAGTTCCAGTTGGAAGGGACCTACAATGATCATCTAGTCCAACTGCCTGATCACTTCAGGGCTCACCAGTAGTTAAAGCATATTTTTAAGGGCATTGTCCAAATGCCTCTTAAACACTGACAAGCTTGGGATGTCAACCATGGGGCATGAGGCATTGACCATTTCTAACTATTTACATAAAACATCAGGAGTTAAGAGATGTGTTTCCCTTGAAGTAATTTTACTTACCCAGCATCACATATCTGATCCTGGAGAGAGTCCTAAATTCCATTTAGGGGTAATATATGGTCATGCTGTCAAATTTGTGTACGCTTATTGCAGGACACTTACACCTGAACTTTAAGAAAAATTATATCCAGAAATGGAGGAAGTGAAAAGTCACTTTATTAATGGTTTTACCCAATATACCCCCTAAGCATATATAGATCCCACTTGAGAAGATTGGGAGTCTCTTCTCCCAAGTAAACAGCGGTAGGACGAGAGGAAATGGCCTCGAGTTGCACCAAAGGAGGTTTAGATTGGACGTTAGGAGAAATGTCTTTCCTGAAAAAGTGGTCAGGCCTTGGAAGAGGCTGCCCAGGGCAGTGGTGGAGTCCCCATCCCTGGAGGGATTTAAAAGACGTGTAGATGAGGCGCTTGGGGACATGATTTAGTGGGCATGGGGGGCTTGGGTTGACAGTTGGACTCAATCACCTTAGAGGTCTTTTCCAACCTTAATGATTCTATGATTCTATTCTATGATTCTATGATATGTTTTCATGGTCTTAAAAAGAGGCTTTTTGAGCTTCTATTTGCATCGTTATAACAAAAGTGTTGTGTTACTGAGGATCTTGCAGTGGGACTCAGGAGGTCTGACTTGTGTTTGATAATGAGTGACAAAGAAATGTGTATCTTTGTCCCAGATCTGAAAGGAGTTGATAATAGGAACTGTCTTTATAGGGTACCATGCCAGATACATTGTTCTGAATCTGTATATAAAACTAAATGGGTTAGGACCTGCTAAGAGCCTGCTAGTCCTTATTTTTCCTTATTCACAAAAAAAAAAAAAAAAAAAAAAAAAATAAAGTATAACTTCTCAATGGGTATCACTCAACACGTTCTTTGTAAGGGACAGCATGATGGGAACAGAGGAGAAAACTGTGTTAGAGGAGACCACGCAGCTGGGTGCTTGTGTCAGACTTGTTTTGCGGAGGGCGCGAGCTGCCTCAGCCTTTCCCGACAGCTAACTTCTGCTGCGCGGCCAGCACCGCGGTGCCTCGCCCCCGCCTGCCCCCAGTCCTGCGCCCCCAGGTTGCCCTGCCGCCTTGCTCGGAGAAGCAAAAAAAGCCTAAAAATGGGAAGTGAAGAGGGCAGGGACTGAGCCCAGCATGAAACCAACTGCCATCCTGCTCAGCTGGGGGCAGGGAATGAGGAACGTATGGTTGCTGATGTCTAATCGCTACTAACACCGTCAGTATTTCAAGTGATTTTATTTTAGTTAGCTGTTTGGCTTTCCTTAAAGTGCCAATTTACAGTGATCTATAACTCATAAACACAAAAGTATCTCTGAAATACGCAATGCATGCAAATGTTTGCTGTTCATAAGGTACTTACTTTTTAATGTATAAGTACACTGACTTAACTGAAGCCAGAAATAAAGCTAAACCCACATGTATTGTTTTTTCTGGTCTCAGTTATAAAGCACCCCTCTCTGAATTATGGTAATTTCTGAAACAATTTAGTGACCAGTGAAGCCATTTAGCATTCGTGTAAATTCATAGAGGAACTTTAACTGCTTATTTTAGAATCATTAATACAGAATAAATATGAAACGAAAAGTTAGTTCTTGAACTTTTCTTTTGACCTAGTTAAACACTGTGTTTTGAATCTTCTAAATTGTGTAACCTTTTCCTCTGTGCTCTGAAACATGCTGTGTGTTGTATTGTTACTTTTTCCAGGAAGAGTGACTTAGAATTTTTGCTAGTATCCATAAATATCTGCAATTTTTTGTACATCCTTTGTTGGTATTTTTGTCCTGGCATTTAATATCAGAACACAAAACACAAGAAGAACACTTGGCTTATATCAGTGCTGTCCTGACCTAGCGAGCAGTAACAAAAAGTATGATTCATATGCACCATTATTAAGCAGTGTCCCTGTGTTCACGGAGGGAACCCCTTTTTTTACCCATATAAAGTAAATTCAAAGCAGAAGAGAGCAGTTCGGTGAGCCCATGGGAGTTTTAATGTGTTTATTTTCCTATCTTATTGTTCATTGCAATTAAGTCCAACAAAAGGAACAGCACTGTAAGTTACGCCTTTGATACTATTCCTCTTTTGAGATTGGGTTGGTATAATGACAGATAGCATGTGGTTGGGCTCTTTGTTTTTCTTTTTTAATAGACATGCATGTAAACAAGCTCTATAAGGAAGACAATCTTTTCCTACGTGGAACAAAGAAATAAATTTTGAATTATTAAAAGAAAATAGTAAAATTGATAAAAGAGAAAAAAAAAATACTTAATGTGAAAAGAAATGAAATGACCACTGCTAGGATCCATTTCTGTAAGACGTAACTGAAGACATTTCTGTCTAGAAGAAGACGATGTCTAAAGCTTTGGGAGTTCGTACTGTGAAACAGGAATTTACAGAAATTACAAAACCGTGACAGAAGTGTACTTGCCACGTTCATCACTGGCACACTCCAGAGTGTTCTAGAGGAGTCGGCCGCTTGGTTTCTCCCGGTGGGGAAGGATCTTCTCAGCTGCAGGAGGCAGGGATGCGTCCTGCTCCCACGAGAAAGTGAAACTGTTTTGAGCAGATGTGGCAGGCCCTGGCTCTGCGTGCCCTTCCTGAGCTAAATCTTTGTTGTTCTGCTGCTTGATGCTTTTATATCTGCGTGGGTTAGCCTTCTCCACGGCGTGTTCTCTGGAGCACAGCAAGGTGTTCTCTTTCTTTTTTCTTCACCCAGCCCAACATGCTGCCTTTTCAGCACTTCCTGCAATAGGGAAAGAGTATTACTCTCAGATTTATTCTCTCTCTGTGAAAACATGTTTGCAATTCCTAAAATTATAAATCAAGTTTTGGTTATACTTTACTGCATTGTTATTTTACTTTTACTCTTTATTTTACTTATTACTTAAGGGTTTTAACATCTGTAATATCAGTGCTGAAAGTTCCTGTTTTCTAGTGTTTTTGAAGGAGTTGTGTAGCTAATATCACATCAGATACAGTTATGTCTTTGTAAAATAAGTTTTGCAGTATTTACTGCATTGTCATGCTGAAAAATTGGGACAGAATCTTAAGACATACTGTTGTTGAGGAGAACTTGGTAAATCAATTACCTATGGATTTCAGATTTCAACAGAAAAACACTCCTGTCCTCCTCGTTGGGTGTTGCATATTCTTTGACCAGGAATAGATTGTGTGACATGGTTTGCCACAAAATGCAAGGAAAAAAAATCTTATTTAAGTGAAAAAAAACCCCATTGTTCTTTCATCAAATTATTCCAAATTCATCAGTTTCACCGCACTTCTGTGGAACGGTTCCAAAGGGATGCCACAATGTTAACCATTTTAATACAGTACTTTCCAAACAAGTTCAAAACCGTTGGTGGAAGATAAGATGCAGTCTTAAATCCAGAAGTAATTGGATGTGCTGGTATTTTGGATGTTTATTTGGAGTCATTGGCCTTTATCACTCTTGAAACGTTAAATGCAGAGAAACAAAGCCACCTGTTTGGCTGAGTTCATGAAAATGTGCACTGCCCACTGCAGGTGCGTGTAGTGTCTGGTGTAGATTCCTCTGTCTAGGTCTGGGCTGGGATGGAGGTGGCCTTCTCCACAGCAGCCCTCATAGTGCTGTGCTTTGTATTTTTATCTAGAACAGTGTTCATCACACACGGATGTTTTGGCTGCTGCTGAGCAGTGCTCACACAGCATCAAGGCTGTCTCTCCAGCCTCCCCCTGTCACCCCGCAAAGGCCAGTAGGCTGGGGGTGGGCAAGAGGTTGGAACCTCTGACCCCAGGTGACCAAAGAGATATTCCATACCATATGATGTCCTGCCCAGCAAAAAAAACTAAGAGAAAGGATGATATTTAGGTTTCTTCAAAAGCACTCACAACTTTACCCATAGGTAAATTTTCCCACGTGTAATCTTGGATTTGGTCATACAGCGGTGAAATAGTGAATTATGCTATAAATAATCTGTGAATTTTGTACATACACTAATTGTCCAAAAATTGACTTGGACCACTCTGGTCTGATGTATTACTCTTATCACAGAATCACAGAATGGTTGAGCTTGGAAGGGACCTCTGCAGGTCACCTTCTCCAAGCCCTGCTCAAGCAGGGCTACCCAGAGCTGGTGTCCCAGGACTGTGTCTGGATGACTGGTTAATACCTCCAAGAATGGATACTCCATGACCTCTCTGGGCAACCTGTGCCAGTGCTCGGTCACCCTCAGAGTGAAAAAGTGTTTCCTGATGTTCAGAGGGAACCTCCTGTATTTCAGTTGCTGCCCATTGCCTCTGATGCTGTCACTGGGCACCACTGAAACCACCACCTGGTTCCGTCCTTTTTGCACCCTCCTTTCAGGTATTTATATATGTTAATAAGATTCCCTCTGATCCTTCTCCAGGATGAATAGTCCCAGCTCCCTCAGGCTTTTCTGACAGGAGAGATGTTCCATCCCTTAATCATCTTAGTGGCCCTTTGCTGGACTTCCTCCAATATGTCTCTCTTTTACTGGGGAGCCCAGAAGTGGACACGGAACTTCAGGTGTGGCCTCACCAGTGCTGACCAGAGGGGAAGGATCATCTCCCTCAACCTGTTGACGACACTTCTCCTAATGCAGCCCAGGATGCCATTAGCCAAGAACACACTGCTGGTTCATGTGCAACTTGGTGTCCAGCAGGACCCCCAGGGCCTTTTCTGCCAAGCTGCTGTCCAGCTGGGTAGCCACCAGCATGTGTTGGTACATGGGGTCGTTCCGTCTCAGGTGCAGGACTTTGCACTTCCCCTTGTTGAACTTCATGAGCTTCCTGTCAGACAGTTTCTCCAGCCTGTCTAGGTCCTTCTGGATGGCTGCACGACCCTCTGGTGTATCAGCCACTCCTCCCCGTTTGATGTCATCTGCAAATGTGCTGAGAGTACACTCTGCCTCATCATCCAGGTCATTAATGAAGATGTTAAGCAGGACTGGACCCAATATTGACTCCTGCAGTACACCACTGGTCACTGGCCTCCAGCTAGACTTTGCATCACTTATCACAACCCTCTGGACCTGGCCATTCACCCAGTTTTCGACCCACCTCACTGTCTGCTTATCCAGCCCATAAATCAACAGCTTGTCCATGAGGATCTTATGGGAGACAATGTCAAAGGCCTTACTGAAGTCCAGGTAGACAATATCCACTGTTCTCCCCTCATTTACGAAGCCAATCACTTCATCTTAGAAGTTTATCAAGTTGGTCAAGCATGACTTCCCCTCAGTGAAGCCATGCTGACTACTCCTGATGATTTTCTGATCCTCAATGTGCCTGCAAATTGTTTCCAGGATTAGCTGCTCCATCACCTTCCCATGGAGGGAGGTGAGGCTGACCAACCTGTAGTTGCCTGGGTGCTCCTTCTTGCCCTTCTTGAAGATGTAGGTGACATTTGCTTTCCTCCAGTATTTGGGCACGTCTCCTAGTCACCACAGTTGGTCAAAGATCACCAAGAGTGGTCTTGCAATGACATCTGACAGCTCCCTTGGCACTTGTGGCTGCATCCGATCAGGCACCATGGTCCAGCTTGCATAAGTATTCTCAGACCTGATCGTCTTCCAGCAAGGGTACATCTTTCTTGCTCCAACCTTACCCCCTGGTCTCTGGGACCTGGGACTCCTGAAGGCTGGTCTTGCTAGAAAAAAAAGAGGCAAAGACGACATTCAGTATTTCCACCGTTTGGTTCAAAGTAGAGGTAAGATTCATTTCCATGTGTCATGTGCTGTATCCTCATTTTGAAGTCCATCATATGGTAGCATTTTCAGCACTTACCATGGCAAGTTGTAACTTGTACTCTGTATTCCACTTACTTATTTTTCATACATACTACTTCTTATTTAGGTTCCAGCCACCTACTCCTCAGTTGGCTCTTGTTTACCTGATTGGTATGGAATTGCTTCAGTCTTCTGGTCTTCCCTTTTTCTCTTTTATACAATATTTGAAACTCTCAGACTCATTGTTTTCTCTGTAAATTTCTGTAATGAGACCAAGTTTAGCTCTGCTAATTCTGAACTTAGATTTTCATAAATTCTTTTATCATTAGAAACTTGATTGATTTCCTCACATCATCTATACTTGGCATCAGTGAATATGCCATATATGTTTGGTTTGGTTGACAATAGTATAATCTTCTAGTGTGGAATTATTGTCCGATGTGTTTTTTTGTTATATGAATGAAGAGAGAATAATGTAAAATTTCTGGTAAAAATTTGCAGTGAGGCAGGTAAAGTATATGTATTAAGTGTGACTCTAAACAAAATTAAAATCTTCACATTTTCAGAGAATACTCTGCAGTATCAGAGAAGATAATGATGTTAAATATCACCATCGGAATAAAGGCAAGATGGTGAATAGAGTTAGTAGCATGGAGTGAAGGTTATGGCTGCTGGGACAGAAGGAGAACCGAAAGGATAGGTGCATCCATAGGTTGGAACAAAAAGTCCCCATTCCTACCTTTGAAAATGCTGGCATGACACCTTGCAGGTCTCACAGCAAATGCTTTTAGTAAATCCTTCATTTCAGAGTGCTACTATTTGACTGGAAGGTAATATATTAAATGTATTATTTAGTAAAAAAAAAAAAAATCCTGGCAACTGCAGGCCCATTAATTCAGTCTCAGAAGCATATATGAGTTCAGAAAAAAAATCTGTCAAAAGACATAGCCATAAATGAAGCGGAGAACTAAGAGTCCTATGTATTTATACATAGATTGTGCCAGACTAGTCTGATAGTTTCTTTTGATGAGATAAGTGCAGTAAAATACATGATATGTCACATAATTAGTAAGATAATAATGGAGGAGGATTAGTCCAAGAACTCAGATGTGGGAAGAGACAGACTAAGGGGAAAAAACAGCTATGAGAAAGTGACGAGTGAAGAGAGGTATTTCACTGATCCTAAAGCACGAATGGAACAGAAAATAACGTGCCCAGGCAAAATGCGCTGATGGCAGAAAGTAGGGAAGCACTGACGCCTTGAAGTGGTAGTGGGGTAGCATATAGAAAGATGTGAATAGCTTTGAAGGCTGATGTGTGAAATAGAGGGGTATTTCCTAGAACAAGGTGAAAAGTCATAACTTGTAAGCTAACAGCAAAACTTTAACCCTGTGGCAAGAGGTAGTCAGTTGGAAATGAGAAGAAAAACTGTGTGTACCAGATGATCACCAAGGTATTACCACATACCAGTAGAAGTATTTGCACAGTATATAGGGAGATAAGAAAACTGTTGGATGAGAGTCTTGTGAGACATCTGCAGCTCTTCTCCATCCAGCCCTAAGTACGTGTTTTCATGAAGGACAGAATCAAAGTGGCACCAGTATAGAGAAGGACGAAGAAATTGGCGGGCAAACTGCAAAGGCTTTTGCACAAGGACAGGCTTTCACATGTGTGAGTATACATTTCACAGCACAGTACATAGATTACTTGGAGAAACAAGATAAATTGATACAGGCAGATGCTGTATTCATGGAGCTAAACGGCTTTTGCTGTCCAGCCCAGCGTAGGCATCTCTACAGAGTATTGCACTGTGTGGTGGTCGGCTTATTTAACTTTGAAAAATGAAGCCTGAGGGAGAATACTACTGCTTTCTGTGAATTCATGATAGTGCAAACCCCAAGGAGGAAAACCTGTTTAACCTGAGAGGCTTCCAACAGAAGAAAAAATAGATATGAATTGACCATTAATAGGTGCAGGTTGGAAACCAGGAGGCGGCTCTTAACTGGCAGAGGAGTGATGTTCTGAGACAGCCTAACGCTTGGAAACAGCGGTACAAAAATACTCTTCTTCATACAGGATTGTACAGTTTTGTAAATCATCTGGTTTTATTCATTTATAGTTTGGTGTTGATGACTTAGGTTGAATACCCAGGTGCTAATTTCCTTCAGGTAATTGCTAGGTAATTGTCTTAGAATTACAAAGGAATTGCAGAGTTCTTTGATTAATTAACTGAGTAAATGACTGTCAGATGGGAACCCTCTCAAAGATCTTTTTGCTCTTTAACAGAAGTGCATCGATCTATTAACTTTTATTTTTTAATTTTGACAAGAGGAATCTTGTGAGTGATACGCCATCACTGTAATTTTGAATGTGGCACAGAATTATCGCACACAAATTAACAAAAGTAGCAGCCTGCTACTTGAATGACTTAAGTCACTTGTTATCCCTTAGTTAAATCATTTTGGGACAAGACTGATCAACTTGACAAGTACCAGGAAGAAGCATTACATTATAATCTCCACGTAGAACCAAATGGCGGGTTACAAAGATTGTTTGAAAAGGAGTATTTAAAATCATACGATCTCTGTAAAAAGAGCTCTGAACAATTGGTATCAAAAGGAATACATCCAATATATATATTTTTAATGTTCCAAGAGGGAACAACTTATTCCAATATATGGTACATATTTTGCTTATTAAGGTAATAGGTTCATTATTACGAAAGATTGCCCACTACAGTTAAAAACTAAGCAATGTATAGAAGACATGAGGCGGTTAGGTCTAAGGAACAATTTATTTGGAAGGTGCTTTTTTCATACGTTTCCCTAAGCGCCTCAACTATTATGGGGGAAAGGTCTATGCAGCAGCCTGCGCTCCATGTGTTTCTACTAAATTGCGGTGCATTGTGTTTTAAGCTGTAAGTGCCAAAGCATTTGTCAGAACAGTGTAGCTAAACTACAGTCTCTTCTCCCAACATTTCAGAATACGGTCAGCCACTTGTTTTTTGTTTTATAATCCAATTCGCATTTGCATCTTCTGCCCCAGATGCAAGACAACCATTATATGAAAATAATATGCAAGTGTTTCTTTGCCTCTTTTACCTTTTTAGCCCTTTTGTTTAAAACACTGGAATGCCACTAATTACAATAAATTCTTAGCTGTGAGATTACTTCAGCCATAATGCTCTTTTACTTCTTCAACAAAAGTCAGTATCTATGAAAGGTATGCATTTTTAGCAAATATTTGGACTCTTCGCATTGTTTTGGTTGGAAAACTGTTGACATAGTGAGATACTTCTTTTTAATATACAAAACATTCTTTTTCTTGAAACACAGGAAAAGGCTAGAAATGATAGTTTCTTTGATTACAGATGCAAAATGCTTTCAAGCCAACATTCAATCCAGAAGGTGCTAAAAACATGTTTCCAGGACTCGAGCAGTCTGTTTTTGTGTTTTCATCCCTTCTTTGTCTCTATCTCTAGCCTGACAGTCTGTCCTTGACACATACACAAACCTTCAGAGAACAAAAGGTGACAAAGCCTCTCCACCCAGATGCGTGTTGTATTGTGCTTGTTGTAAGCAGAAGCATTTGCTCAAGTTTTAGGAGAAGTACTGCTGGAAATGTTTGAGCTAGCTGGTGCTATGGAGTTGTTTACACAAACATTTCTTGTGTTTATCCCTAGTGGAAGGCAGCTATTGCATACATATTTTAATCGTGTTTAACCCACTGCGGACAATGGCATTTGTTTTAGCAGCATCAGAATTTGCCAAATAGCAGTCTATATTAAGCTGTGTGTTAACCTCTTAATAACTGAACAATTATGTGGCCTTGGTTAGATTCCAGTTCTCAGCAGAAGCCTGATGATCCCCACATCAAATACTAGAAGTGCATTTTTTCCTTTAGATAATGAAATGCATCTCATAATTTCTTTTAGTCCAGGTGTTGTCCAGTTGCTCATTCTTATTCTTCCATTTCATGGTGAGAAAACATTGTCTATCTGTCAATATACCGACCCTGCCTTTATTAGGATGTTTTTATAGTAAAGAGACTGTGTAAGAGTTATCCAATATCATACATGTATTTTTGTTGTAAATACAATGTCCAGGTGTATGCCAAATCACTTGGTATACTTTAACTTCCTTCCCCACCCCATCTCCTGATTTTATATAGATTAAATCAGTCTGCACAGTACACTAATTGCTATTACTAACAAGTCAATAGGCTGTTGGTCAAAATAGTAGTATTGCTTGTAAAGGAAAGGAAAAATCATCAGTTATTGTAGGTGTTCAGTAGGTAAATTGAGCCTTTCTTAATGCGAACACTTTAGTTCTTTAATGAAGTCTACTTGTAGAACTATTTCCTCTGTAAAGAAATTCACAGAAAACAGAGCTAAAAGTTTCTGAGTTCTGTTTTAATTTTAAATGCTTTATTGAAATTGTTTAGCAGTGTTCATTGCAGTCAGAGTTGGAATATCTTTGTTCCTTAGACAATGCATTGGCTACTTATCCGGCCAACGTATACATTTGGCATGTCTGTGGAAAAAAACTTAGATCTGCCTTGGGAGTGTGAAATCCTGGTCTGCTCTTAGGCAGCAGAAGAAATACTTATTCCCTTTTGTCCAGTATTGCTATCTTGTGTGATGGAGTATAATATTGCTACTTGTCTGACAGTCTGAAGACAGAAAACGCCTCCTGAGTCTGTTTGTTTTCTTGATAAAATTTCGGACCTTACTGAAGTCAGAAGACGATGTCTCTTTTTATTTTATGGAGGAAAATCTCCATCCTCAGTTACAAAACTGGTGTTTAATGTTGCATGGCAGTTAGTCTGGGGAACAATATTAAACAATAAATATTAAGTCTCTCTATAGTCTTTTCAGATATGGATGTAATGGATACTAGATTGTCTGCAAAAAGTTTCAGACTAGTTTTGTGGCTGACAATGTTAAAGGGTCAGTTCTTCTGGATAAATATTAAATGTCCAAGCTATCTCTCCTGAGTGTCTGGAAGGGTAACTGAGTGCATATTTTACTTCCAAAGCAAAGATTTTTTTTTCTCATTATTATTATTAAATTAATTTTGTTTAATTCCAATATGCATGTATTCATTTTTTCCCTGCAGATTTCATTTCTGGCCTCTGCTTACATGAGCCAACATCTCTCAGAGGAAAGCTGCTCTGCCCTTGCATCTGTTACCCATTACCTTTACCTCTGCCAGTTCAGCTGGATGCTTATTCAGGTTGGTCTCTTAGTCTTTTTCACCCCTTCCCCAAAACCTTTGTAAAAGTAACTGATACTTACTGTGTTTCTATTATATCATAGTACATGTATCTCTGCAATTCAATGCTACTAGAGACGCAAAACGTTAGACGGTTTTATTAAAACTAGAGTGTCACAGCTCCAAGGGTGAATATTTAAACCCTATAAAGACTTTTTCCACTAATATCCATTACATGTGTAAGAATTTCCACATCTCACTTCATCCTGTAGAAGTGTCTGTCTCAAACTACTGAAGAAATATTTTTATTAGTTAATAGCTTTTCTAAGCATCTCTTATTTGGTGTTTTGAAACAGTCTCTTACAGGTGAAATGTAAGTGTAAAGTACTCTGTAATTTTTTGAGTCAGTAGACTTATTTTAGTCATTAGACTTGTATTATATGACAAACATACCTTCATAAGTTTGCATTAAAATGGAGAGTATATACATTCATAAATATTGCCAGANCCAATCGAACAAATGTGGGAGACAATGAACAGTTAAATTTGTTATGGAAAATTACTAGTTGTAAGTTAGTCAAAATAACAAGCTGATTATTTGGAAAATACATTATCATGTCCTCATCTAGAAATGTGTATTTAGCACTAATGCATGAATTATGCCCTTTATTTCTCTGTTATTTTTATAGGATTTGTGCATCGCACATTTATTATAGCATACCACTTTATGTATGCAGCTCCATACATTACCATACAAATCCTCCACTATGCAGGTTGTCAGACCAAACAAAGAATTGCAAATTAGGCTATATCTAAATACAACTTTCTCTCCCAGTGACATTCATGTGGTATTTGACATTTTGCTGGGATTATGTCAGGCTCGGGTTCATTGAGAACCCTAGCAGCCTCTCTAACAGCTCCACTGTGCTTGTTGGTCTTAGCAAGCTCAAGTAGATGGTCTGTCATGTACACTGCTGCTGCAACTGCTCGTAAAAATGGAGCAGAGAGATCAAAACTGCTCCGTCTCTAGTGAGACTAATACTCTTTTTATTATTCTTGTTTTTCCTGAATTTATTCAGTTAGCAAGATTAAGTATTCTCTCTAGTGGATGTTACTTTCTACTGTCTCAATACAGAAATTCTTCTGCTATACTTCTCCTTCACCTAGCTTGGCTTATGACTTTCTCTTAGGTTAACTAACCTAAATTATTTTCTGAGCTGTAAATTATATTCTTCTCCACAGCTGCTCATTCACTTCATTCCTAAGTCGCTTCAGATCTCTTGAACATTTACTGTTTTGGGCAGACGAAGTAATGTTTTTAAGTTGCCGTTTTACTGGGATATCTCATGTTTTGACTGCTTGGTGTTTGATAGTGTTTCATCTTCCCATCCTACACGTGTTATGTTACAGTAAGTTGCAAAAGGATTCATGTTTTGAATGTTTGCACTTCCAAGGATTAATCACTTATAATGACAAAAAAAATGTATAACTGTTAACAGTGGGTCATTTTTATGGCTGTAGTTGAAATCCATTGTTCTTTTTGTTGGAGTAGACTTTGGCCAGGCCCTAAGAACTTGCATGTCCCATTGCATTTAGTGGAGCCTCAGTCTTGTGTTAGTCATGAAGACTCTTCGTGCAAATCTGAGGGGACAGAGGTGCTTAAAAGGGAACCCTTTAAAACCCCCTGAGTGATGAGCTGACAAGCGCTGCCAGGGGTAAAACTCAGAGTGAAGAGCATCGCCCCTTTTTGTAGGTGCAGCTCTTCAGCTGTGAGTAATGCCTGAAGTTTGAAAGACCCAGAAGGAAAGAAACAACCTAAAACATAGGTCAACCCAGCCCTCAGCTGCAAGTTACTCCTCTTGATTGAGACCAGGTCCTGAATTTATATTTCTCATTGCAGAGTGAGACAGCAATGCCAAGGCACTAAAGGAGTGCTGGGGCCATCTCTGTGCTTGAGTTGGTACCCGTAACAGTGTTAGCAAAGTTTGTGTATCCAAAGGAAAACCAGACTGATTTGGGAAGTCTAGATGCTACTGCCGTCTAAATGGCAGATTTAAATGCCTGGGAAATGAATGTTTGTATTTCTCAGCATGGTATACTTAATACACGTGACTTGATTTGGAAGGCAGAATTAAGAATGTATTTATACTTAAATGGGACTTAAATACTTCTGTCTGGGAAACAGCAAAAATATGCAGATTCTGTATCACTCATGCAGTCACCCTGCCCTCTGTGAGGCTGTATAGCGTAGTGCATATGCACTAACTCATTTTGTACAAGTCTGCTAGTGTCAGTCTTGATCACTGTGTACAGAAATGGGTGAATGTGATAACCAAGTGGAAGCAGCACGCAGATATGTGCAGATACGTGGAACTGAAACATCCTGAAAATCCAGACGATTTTAAGTGATCAAAAGGTGGTGGAGCAACATTTCCAGGCAACAGAAGTCTATAGGAAAACACATATTTGACAGTACAGCTGGACCTATACAGATTCAGTTCTGTAGTCCAGATCAAAGATCTTCACTCTCTAGACTCTAGGACAACTTCCTTGCCTTTTTGTCCTAATCTTTCCATCTTCTGCATATTGCTAGATATAGTAATTATGCTTAGCATTTTATCATATTTTAATAGTGCTTACAACAACAAAATCTATAGCTTCATATTCTAATTCTTTTTTCCATTTTTAGTTTCTTGTATTTGTAGGCGTACATTTGATATCAGTATTTGTACCACACATATAGCTACTACCCACGTATTGACTGAACTGCAGGAATGGAAAGGACCTCAGAGAGCACCTGGTCCATTTTCAGAGTCAGAACAAAGGCCACATCAAATCGTCCTTGCTTGTCTGATTGTTCCTGTCCCTTTGCATTGCGTTGTCTTATTGCTTGGTCTTTATAGGGAGATTTTTGTAAGTTGCAGAATGTTGATAACATTACCCAATTTTTTAAAGATGAGTCTTTCTTGACTGCAGAAGGAAAGGAGTAAGCAAGGGCAAATGACACTTTGTGCCCACAGAGTGAGCTTAGCCTGAAATATTTGCCTTATACTAATGTCTGAAATTCAGAAGTCTTCATCCTGACAAATGTCCCTTCATACCTATGTACGTTGCTACAGCATAAACCTGTATTTTCAAATGCGGTCTGTGCTTTTATCTGAGGACATACACTAAGGATGCCTTTTTGTAATTTGTTGTTCTTCCCACGACAAATCTGTAGTATGGCAACTATTTACCAGGAAAGATAATTTTCTTCTTTTAGCATTTTCTAAAAAAAAAAAGCTACAAAAAAAAAGTTAAAAGCTGTCTTTTGACAAAAAAATGAAAATTGTGTAGTTCTCAATTGCCAATTCTGACATAGAGTAAAATTATGGGAAATGGTGGACTCTGTACTTTTTTGAGCCATTGCTACAGTGGAGTAAATCAACAGCAAAAGTGGCAGTTCAATAAGCAAACCAGACTGAATGTCATGAGCTTGCTGTCACCCATACCTGAATCCACATTAAATTTGTGGATTTAATGGCACCTTAAATTTTCTATAAATTTATTGCAGACTTGTAAGACAAGTACTTACCTTACAGTAAGTTTAATGCTTATTTTTAAGAATGATTTATGGACTGTTTAACAGCTTTGAAAAAGGAATTATATGAAAGCATGCAACCATTCTGAAAATGAAAGCTGTGGCCATTCCTAAAAAGAAAGGAGACAGGAGTGGGGAAAGACTTTATTTAAAGTATTTTGCAGCTAATATTTACCAGATATCTACAGATTATCACTAAAGATAAATGAATGAATAAATAAAGAAATAAACAAAAGCACCCCCGTTTTTGGAAGGTAAGTTCAATTAATTGCTTCATTCCAAAAGAAAAAATCTTCACTGAAGTTTGCATTGTCTCATTAGAGTGTTATTTGAATTCATAATTGTTTTGCATTCTACATCAGAACAATCACAGCTTGTACATTTGATCTTCCACCTGAGAAATGGACTGTACGTTTTATTCTTCTGTAGTACTGGTTATTGTTTCAGCATGGCAACAGGAAAGGATTTGCTAAAATTAGCTCTGCTATTTGTATTTCATTGATTAAATTTTGGAACATCAAAAGGGGTTGAAGACAAGAACTTATCATTATCAAGCTAGAAATGTCACTGTGCAGGAAATGGTGAACTATCCAAACCCCCTTACATCTTTGCAGCAGCACTGGTGTTAAAGTGTTCTTCTGTGACAAATGAGGTGAGATAGGTAAATACGGCTAAACAAACACCGAGCAAGGCCATGAGGTACAATTTCTTAGAAAGCAATCTCAGCTGGATGACTGAGAACAATGTTCACCAGATTGTCAGAATTAGTAGAACCAACAATCCCTGAGCATAACGGCATAAATCACTTCAAGGATTTTGCTGTCTGGAAATGCTCGCAGTGAAGAACAGCCTAGTCAAGACTACAAGGGCATGTAATTTGAAGAATATTTATTGGCATAAGGTGACAAACAGAATCTGGAATGGGTTTTCAATTCCGTGTAAAAGTTATGAGAGAAAAGGACATTATAAGAGAACAACCAGTCTTTCCACAAACTGTGGCTTTTTTTTCCAAATACGATTTTCATCTGTTTAATGCTTTCTTCTTGTGAATGTCCAACAATGGAATTAATAGTTTTTCTGTGTTCTTTCAACCTGTACAGGACAGTTACAATTATATGGTAGGATTTTCCTGTGTTCTTTTAAAGAAAACAAACTTTGCCTTTGTTCACATAGCACCAATCACCAAATGAAAATAAAAAAGGCCATAATAATTACTATATAATTAATGTAATGACATACACTGGATATATTTATAAAATGTCATTCTCTAAGGGAGCATTTAAAATGCTTACTAAACTAATAATTTTTGTGAAAACAGATTGTTAGCATATGCAATGTGCTTTATGATTCATGATAGAAAGTACTGTATATTCATGCTATATAAATCAGAGCAAAAAACCTGTAATGATAGTTAACTGTTGAGGCTTATGTAAGGAATCCACAAACCACTAATTAAGTACTTGATTGTGAAAATTTAGTCTGCCTGAACAAACTGGTAGACAAACCCTTGGCTGAGGGGAATCTGCAAAATTTCACAAACACAAATAATCACTTTGCAATTGTCTTGTCACTGTATACGGATTTTACCTATCCTAACAATAGAGAGCTGCAAATTAAGCATATAAATCAACATTATTTTATTAAATCCCTGTGTAGACAATGGAGAGAGATTAGTATGATTGGGTAAGGATCAATGGGTGCCTGAAGATGTCTGTCCTCTTCCCATTGACTGTCAAGACAGGCTAGAGGCACAAGCTTGAATTAGATACCCTCTACACAGAAAAAGACAAAGTTAATCCCTTATTCACCCCATATAAAAGGCCAGAAATAATTATATCATATGCAGAGCTGTAGCTGTTATAATATGTTTGACGTGGAGGAAGTGAAGAAGTATTTTGCAAAACATATTTTTATTATGGATAGTTTAGGTTTTTGTCAGAATGTAGTAACGTGTGTAGATGTGCATAAAAAAATGCTCAGCACATAGGAAGGTGTTTCTACTATTAACCTCTTAAAGAAAATGCAAATATCCAAGCAAAACTCTCAAGTATTTTGTTTTACTTAAAGTATTTCCTTACTCACACTGCCAGTTCTTTCAGGAGATTTCAGCTATTCCACTTCTTCATTTTGATTCATACATTTTTTAAATTCATAGTTATGCCATTTGATGATGAGTGGATCATTAGAAGACACGGATTGTTGTAGAGATGCATGTGAATTTACATTCACTTATTTACATTTTTTTCTCAAACTGTTATACAAATATTACATGGAATCACATTGAAATTGCAGGGGCATCTTGAGACTGTCTCATCCAACACCCTGGCTCAAGCAGGGTCAGCTAGGGCAGGTTGCCCGGGACCATGTTCAGTTATGTTTTGTTTATCTAAGGATTGAGATTCCACAACCTCTCTGGACAGCTTGGCCCATAGTAAAAAAGTTTTTTCTTGTGTTCATATGGAATTTCATGTATATTAATTTGTGCCCATTGGCTCTTGTCCTGCCATTGGGCACCACTGAGCAGAGTCTGGCTCCCTCTTCGTCACTCCCTCCCATCAGGTATTTATACACATGGATAAGATCCCCCTAAGCCTCCTCTTCTCCAGGCTGAACAGTCCCAGCTCTCCCAGCCTCTACTCATAGGAGAGAGGCTCCAGTCATGGCCCTTTGCTGGACTCACTCCATGTCTTTGTTGCTGAGCCCAGAACTGGACCACAGTCAGAACCGTTGAAGGAGGTTAGTGTATTTCCTACAAGAAGATACATAGAGCTGAACAATAGTATAAAAATATTCAATACAGATCAGATTTAGCAATGTTATATGTCAGTCTTTTCTGTGAAGGCATGGAAATACAAGAAGAAAGCTACTTTCACACCACAAAGCTATTTTTGCACTGCAAAAATAGTGTTTTCTACTAAACAGCGTTGTCCCTTCCTCTCTGATAGTCTAATTCCAAATCTAACAGTTATATAAATAAGCATACTTCTTTTATAATCAGTCTCTTTTGATTACTTAAGAGAAGAAAATGAGAACAAAATATTTATGTTGAAAAATGTTTATATATACACATATGCTGGGACAGAAATATGCTGTATTATGACTTTCAGAGTGATTTGTTTTTTGGGATAGCTAATCCTCCACCAAGTCTACTGGTTAATATTCTGCATTATTCTTCAGGCTGTTAATTTCTGGTACGTCCTGGTGATGAATGATGAACACACAGAGCGGCGCTATCTGCTTTACTTCCTTTTGAGTTGGGGGCTTCCAGCTTTTGTTGTGATCCTGCTTTTAATTATCCTGAGAGGAATCTATCATCACAGCACAGCACAAATTTATGGCCTTGTCTACAGTGATCTGTAAGTTTTCCTTTAAAAAAGCATGAGCTAGCTATTGTACTCTCTATATTCTTTTATATTTAATTTGCTTGCATGTACAGAAGGGGATATGCATACAGGCAAATGCAGTAAGGGGCAGGGGGATTCCTCGTTTGGTGGAGATGAACCAAGTATGTCACCCATATGCAATGCAGCACTTTCCGTGCAATTGGGCTTTGCTCCAGTTCCTCTGCAGTTGCATCCTGGCCTGAGCACTGGCAGAGCCAGCTTGAACATGTCTGCTTTGTGGGTAAATTACTTATTCTTTTCTGAGACTGTGCAATTCCAGGGTAAAGGATGGAAATGGCTAATGCTGCAGAAATGAACAGAAGAGCATGTTTTTTTTCCATTTCGTTTCATTGTTTAAAAAAACACAACACCAAACCAAGTCTTAAACCCCCGTCTCTTAGATTATTAAATATATTCTTTGCTAAACAATGCTACTACATTAACATGTCAAATACATTTCCTAAAATATTTCTCTTGGAATATTGAAGATGTTATATTCCAAACTGTTCCCAATTTGAGCATTGCTGTAACGCCAATAATTAACACAGCCCTTTCAAAGCTATATATAACCTCAGAAAACTGTCCTAATTAAAACAATACATCTTCATAGAACTTGAGACATTTAAGTGAAAAGATACATAAATATTTTTGTTCTCCTTCCCTACCTCTTTTACTCTGGCCCTTTTTCTGGCAAAGCTGATCTATGATAGCTGTTCTGGGATATAAGGGTATGATGCTTATTCCATGCTTCTTGTGCAGGAAAGTGTAAACACACAACTTCTTTTTAAAATAATAGAAGAATGTACAAGTCCTTTTTATGAAAACTTCTTATGAGGGTGCTTGCAGAGTAGACCCAAACCAGGAGAATATCCATCTGTCTTTAATAAAAGAGGAAGATACAGTGTGCATCGTTCCATTATAATTGAACAAAATTCAGTACAGTGGTTTTTTGTCATACAAAGGGAATTACTGTCAGAAGTAGATACTGGAATTCAATATCTGTATGTTTGAGTATATGTGCATACATATATATGTGCACTTATTATTACTTGTGTATACATATGTATGTATATATGTGTGCAGTGCATGATAAGCAGGGATACCTGATTTAGATCTAAATGAGCTACATTGGGTACTACAAGTTGTCTAGCCATGTTGGCCAAGATTTAATCCCACAATAATAGACATGGGCTCTCAACTCAGATCGGAGATCCGCAATAGCAGACCATTTCTGATACTCACGCTACATCAGGGAGTGCTGCATAGCTCTATACCATCCCATACACATAGATATTTCTTTGCAGAATATGGCAAGCAAGAATATTGTATTTTTCTTCATGGTAAACCGCTTCTCTGTGCGTGGTAAACACAAGAAATGTGTGTAGCATCAGCAAGTCTTCTGACTGCAGTCAGACAGTGGGCTGATGGTATCATTATGCAGTGAACCACAGTTTCACAGTTTTCTTTTGATGTCCATGTCTCATTCTTTCAAAAACAAGGAAAATCCGTAAGTTCTGGTAAAATTATTAAGTAGAGGAAAAATACTCAGTCCAACTCATTTGCCCAAATTAAATATAAAACTCTTCCAGCATCTTATTAAAGTGGGCAAATGCCAGAAATCATCCCAAGCTTAGTGAGTGTGCAGCTTATTCCAGCTCAGTCAACGTGAACACTGTAAAGAGATATCTGCAAGGATTTTCATAAATAGCATTGATGCTAATTCCTAATTTGAAAAGCACTTTAAAAGTTGCTCTTAATTATACAAAGAGGACTTTCAAAGACAGAATGTACGAAAGAGGACAGATTAAACTACATCACTTGGTTTGTTTTCTCCAAACCAGGATGTAGTAGTGGAAAAAGTAACAAGGAGATTTCCAAAGTCAAGGTCATTACATACTAACTTCAGAATCAGCCTCAGAAATAGCTTAAGAACAATGGCGTGCTGCTAAGGAGCTCATTTCATGTGAGAGCTGGAAGTCTGGTTAAAGTAATAAAAGCAGTGAAGCCTGTTATCTTAGCTCTCTCCTAAGTGATCACTCCTTCAGGCAACTCATTTTTGCATTACTGTGGTGCCTGACCAACTGTTATAGTTCCTAACCAGAATGCCACGGACACAATTAATAGCCAACAGGATGCCTATGGTGAAAGAACTTCAGTTTGTGCTTGTACTGAACAAAAAATGATTTGAACTGTGTTGGATTTTGTGCTTCAAAAGAAGTATTGTGACAAGGTCTTTCTTCAGATGTGACAAATTCTACACACAAATGCATGTATTTTGTACAATAACTCCCATAAAGTGTCACAGTATAAAACTAACAGGCTGCTGTGGTGATAACAGTAGTATACATATTGGTGATTACTTTCATAATTAGCAGAGTTTATGTATGGAGTGAATAGTGCACTCTTTGGCATTATGTGGATTTTTTTATGATACTGGTAAATTTGTCTGTGTCAATGCCACCAAGTAGCATAATTTTTTTCAGATCATAGCTTAATGATGTGTGAAAGAGCTAACTGCCAAGAAAGGGCTCTTTTACTCCTCCTTTGCTAATGTCCCCGTTGCTCAGCTGGAAAGGTGAAAGTCTGTTTGAATAGGGCTGGAAAAGTTGGCAATGAAAGTCCTACCAGCATAACTTGAATGAAAGAAGTAATGAGATGGGTATTTGCCTAGGATGGGTTTGAATGGTGGAAGAGCAGTCTGTCTGGATATCTGTAAAGAAAAATGTGGAGGTTCTGTGAATATCTGATACAATACCTTCACTAAGGAAAGTAATAAGATTTGATCCCCTCCTAAAAATATGCATTAGTTCTCATGTCTTCTTTTAAAAAAGAATAACAAGTTATTTCAGATGCAGGTGTCTGTAACTGCACCTCTGCTTAATTTCTGTGTGTAATAACCATTGGCTCAATCATGTCATGAAACTTCAAAGGGGGGGCATTCTCTGTGTGCAGCTGACTTGTCAGGGGCTTGGATAGGCATTTGCCGTCTATCCTGTCTTTTACTTTTTTTGTTATGGTAAAAGTCTTACGTGAAGGTTTGTCAATGTTTGCAAATGAAATCTCTAACGTGTCTCTAAGTTTCAAGTATATTGTCTACCCTGGTCTCTAGTAACCATGCTCTAAAATGTATATCCTTTCTTAAGAATCGCCATGATGGCTGAGGCATTAGTGTTTTTTAGTGTTAAGAGGCAAGTGTCCGCTCCTTTCAACTGGCTAGTAACAAATTTGAATTAAGCTCTGAACTACATGGTTTAAAATCACTCTAAAAAAAATATATTATCATTCTATATTTCTGAGTTTTTATATCATATAGACAATTTTCCAGCCCCTGTTTGAATTTGCTGCAATGTCTGTCTAAAATATCTCTGTCTAAAATAACTTCTAAGGACATAAATCCTACCGTTTAGGTACATACTGTTTCAAAAAAGTATTTCCTTTTGTCATTTCTTATTACATTGAATGTCACCATGACTTTGTGTGGTGACATAAATGGAGACCTCAGGATAACCTTTCTCTTTCATTTGTTTTGTTTTGTTTTTTCTTATCTCCCATCTGATTGTCTCTTTCAGGATTATAAACCAAACCTATAATTTGTGTTTCTTTACAGGAATTGTTAATGCCCTTGCACACTTTAACACCCTTCTTCTCCTTTTGAGAAGAATTTTTCTTGTTGAATAAGAAAAGAATAAGAAAAGATGAGTTCACAACAAGACAAGAGTTCAGCTTAAAATCAAATTCCAAAGCTCACTGTGGTTCCCAAAGTTCAGATAGTTCAAGGTTTGCTGTTGTCCTGGCATATATGGCTAGCCAGTCATGGCCTCATTTCTGACAATCTTTTAGCTAATGTTCTCAAAGTGAGTTTGATCTTAGAAATATGTTTAAATTGAGTAGGTCTCTTAAAGTACAAAGACACAGTTCACATGGCATGGTGGAAAACATATGGAGGCAAATTGAAACTGTAGAGATTGGCAAAGTGAGATATCAAGTGCAATGGAGAGGTGAAGAGAGGAATGTGAAGAATTATATGAAATCTAGCTCCCACCAGTTTCATCCCGGTGTCTTTGGTGGTTATTTTGAAGAAAAATTTCAGCAATATATGTCTAGCATGTATCTTTAGGGGGATTGCATCACAGGGGATTTACAGACTGCAGACAGTTCTGGAAACCAGTGCAGGTATAGATTTAAAACCTCAAACTGGTGAATGACTTGAGACTAGCAACTCTTCAGTCATCTTTTACGGAGGAAGCTGGGTTTGGGTTCATGACACTTTATAACTCTCTTAAACTTGCAAAACAAAGAAGCAAGCAAAAGAACTTCTAAAATGGGAATCCTTGACAATAAAGTAGCTTTCTCATTTCTCATATAATCCTGAAAATTTAATTGTCCATGCTTGCATGCAAGTAAAAATTTCAATACCCTTTGGAGTCAGTGGAACCACATCCCTTTGCAAGGTTTTGCTTTAACTCATCTGTTTCTGAGATCAGAAGCCAGAATTATTTAATTACAAGTATCACTTTTCGTTCACAAACATGAGTTTAAAGGTTAATTATGCTACATTCACTGTACTTGTACCCAAGAGATTGTCCAGAGCTATAATAGATGTTATAAAAAAAAGGTACTACTCTAAAATTGGCTAGAATCACAGCTCAGAGGAGCTTGAACTTTTAACTCACTTGGGTGGTTTGAAAACTCTTACCTACAATAACATTAAAGTATGTTTTTTATAAACTTGAGAAGTACTCTTAGCTTTAAGCTCTGAGTCTGACTAGGCCTTCTTCTTGAAACTCAACTCCCCTAAGAAGGCCAAAGGACTGTTTTTATTAGAGTATAAACTAAAACAAGTAACCTTTGAAAAGGAGAAAACTGGAAGTGATTAGATGTGATAGAATAGAAATTTAAAAGTTTATAAATAAATATCTCCCTGCCCACTGTGTCCTTGCAACAGCTGGTCAGGCTGGTTTTCAAGCCTGGCTTTTGCCAAGCTTTAGCCTACCTTTTTTTAATTGAAGCAAACCGTACAATTTCCTCGAGTTCCCAGAATGTTTGGGTTTTTTTTAATTCCTGAGACATGGCTGTCTGCTCCTTGCACTTTTAAGAGCTCTTTTCTGTCTGCCAATCCCTCCTCCAGTTTCTAGAAGTGTCTCTTTTTTAGTAGGATCATTTATTTGCCCAAGGGAAGAATGATCTCCCCTCTCAGGAGGTCCCACCTGATTCATTCCTTTTCCTGTGTAAAAACCCCTGTGGCAAACAAACGGAGCACAGAAGAACCACATGTACCATTACAGTACTTCAAAATTATAGAAGTACGCGTGTATTCAGTTTCAGCGATGGTGATATGATAACATCTCACAGCAGGAAAAAGCTAAGCTAAATGTCCTCACAAATATATCTTCTTTGTAACATATCATCTGCCATGGTGATATTGATGAGAAATAATGAAAAAAGATTGTCCAGCAAAATTCTAGAAAAAACCAAACACTGCTATCTCCTCTACAGTCTAGCCCAAGACAGAGGTTTTTCCAGCAAAGTCACTGGACCTGTGACTGTGCAGCCACATCCAGGGGACCGGAGAACACAAGGCTACAGAAAGCTGGAAATGATGAACTTTTTTCTGTGACTGACTCTTCCTGTTACTCACATTGCAGTTTCTCTGAATCAAGCTCTCACACATGGGCACAAATTAATTTCTAGGAGCTGTGGCCAACATTATTTGGAAAAGAAACTTCACAGAAAACGTGTTCCAATACCAGGTGCGTAGGAATGGGTCAAGGGCACTCTGTGTATCCTCACATGAGAGGGGATCAGACCTGGATTTCAGACAAAACAAGCAGTGCAGTTGCTGTCTGAATGCTCGGTTTCCTTGAGTGAGTCATGCCCTGCTGGGTTGTAACCCAAACCAGTGATAAAATAGAAGCATGGAAATAACTCACCCTCTGAGATATTAAATTCTTGGTTTGTTTAGCACCTGTATGCAATGCACAAAAATAGAGATTGCGTACACTCCCAAAGATGCTCTCACGTGGTGAAGCACAAATGCGAGCAGGGTGGCAGGGTCCACATCACTTGCGAGTGTAGTGAAGGAGTGGAAGGCTTGAAAGAAGCACAAACCTGCAAATGATTATGCCCTGCTTGTATATTTGGTGTTACACAAAGTGCATAAAAGTTGTGCATGATGAGAAACATTTACAAGTCTTGCCAGGACTGGAAGTTTGAATGGTAAGGCCCACCAAGGATTTCTTAAATAAAGGAGTTTTAACTCGTAGGGATAGGTGAGAGGATGGGGACAGCCTAAACTCAGGGCTCAGTCTGAACAAAAGCATAAGACATAGTAACTTGTGATGTGTTCTCTAAGTACTTCTCCAGGGTTCATTTGTTTTGATGTTTTTGTTGTAAGGATAAAACCTCCCTGAAGCTCCTTTCCAGGCACTACTTTTTGTTAAGTTTTATTTCAAGGGCCACAGCCCCCACAACTTCTAGTTATTTACTGGCTGCACATAAAAGGAGGACCCTGCAAACCTTAATTATTAATTACAGTCGTGCTTTCTCTCTGACCGAACACCTGCCAGGCGGGTGCGCTGACACTTAACCCGGTCAGACAAAATACTTTGGGTCTCACCATGTTGGATGGCTGTTTCGCTGCTGGCACATGTTCTGGGCACAGATCCCTGGCTTGCTAGCTGTTCCCTAAAATGGAGCCCTGCTTTCTTAAACCCAAGGACGTGTGCCACTACCAGGAATTTTTCAGCTTGAGCGAGCTAATTTCTGTCCAAGTATTTGGATGAAGTCTCTTATGTCCCCCTTTCCCTATTACTTCAAAAGCACTGAATTTAGTCCTGAATCTTAAAACAACATGCTTGAAACACCAGATTTTTACAGGCAGGAATAGCTAAGGGAACAACTAAGAAAATAGCTAAGAATAGCCAGAAAAAGCATTCAGGGATTTTAATTGAACTGTCAGACGTGCTAAGAGGAAGAGGTTTGTATGACGAATGGATGTGGAATTCCCATCCCCTAATGCCCAAGCCTTGCTTTATATTCTGCGTGGACTTGGAAGTGTGTCCCCACATGGACCTCTCGCTCCAGCTTGTGCTTCTTGTTATCCCAATTTTTCCACCTCCTTTCTCCTCAGTTCGCTGGCAAAACACCAGGATCTTAAGGATTTTAAAGGTTTTGCAAACCACTGTTGCTAGAGCTCAGCGCAGAATGATGCTTGGACATCTGGGTGTGAGGCTGAAAGCTGCGCAAGCCGTGGGGAGAAAAAAGCCTGCATTTTTCACTGGCCAGTGAAAAAAACTTCACTGTTTTGCCCTTCTCAGCAGGGTAAATTAGCCCATGCTGAGCTCTGTGCTACTGTAGGAGAAACATTNTATATGTGTGTGTATATATATATATACATACACACACTGGGCAAATTACCCTACTTCCCTGACCTATAGCAACAGTTAAGAGAACACAAAGTTTGGCCTTTTTGTATTCTGTACTTGTGCTTTATTTTCTGAACTCCTCCATTATTTCCAGTGAAGCTGCCTAATGTGCTACCCACTGCTAAGGATTATTTAAAAATATCTCACTGCTAAATGTGATGGCTTTAATTACCTTTTATTTATCCCTCATTACCAACATATGTTTTCAGTGGAGGAAAATAGTTGGGGGTGGGGGCAGGGGGTTGAGTGCTTTTTATATCTTGGCAAATATTTACTGTTAATGTTAAGCAAATGTTAGCACATCAGAAACAGACATAATCGCTGTGTTGTCCTTTTAAAGCATTAAAATAAAGAAAGATAAATTCTGGCTGATTTGAGTGATGGAATCTTGAAAAGTGAGTAGAGAAAAATATTTGTTATTACAGTAAAACTCCCAACCACTGTTAAGTTCTGACAAATCAAGGAAGTTTAAAAGGGTTGCAAGGTTGTTATACCTGAAAGTTGCACCCACAAATGACCTTGGGGCCTGATCCTTCAAACAGCTTCAGAAGAGGGGAATTTTATGCCCAAGCAAAACTCCAGAGACTTCTCTGAAGCCGGCGTAGTACTACGGCAAGAGTAACAGAGAACAGCTGCAGGATGAAGGCTTGCATCCCTGCCACTGACTGCTTTTAAAAGCTCCGTATTTCCTTTCAGGTTGTGTAAGAAATTAGCAAGATAGTCCCTCCTACTTTATGGTCTTTAATTAGCAGAACACTGCCTACTGCTACTAAAAAAACTCATTCTCAGTTTATCTGTTTTCCAACAGTTTAGAAAAGCCTTCCTCTGATATGCTACAATATAGAAGGAAATGCTAAAATAAGCAATAGTGAGATCAATACCAGCAACTGACTCTGACTACTGCATTGGCACTGACATCTGCTCCGAGGTAGGAAGGCTCTGCAGAGGGACCTGGACAGGCTGGATCAATGGGCTGAGGCCAACTGCATGAGGTTCAACAAGGCCAAGTGCCAGGTCCTGCACTTCGGCCACAACAACCCCAGGCACCGCTCCAGGCTTGGGGAAAAGCGGCTGGAAAGTGCCCAGAGGAAAAGGACCTGGGGGGCTGGTCGACAGTGGCTGAACATGAGCCGGNCTATGATTCTATGACATGCTGTTTATAATAAGTATATACATCTAAGCTCTTGTATTTGATCTTCCTAAAAAGAGCAGAAAAAAAAATAGTGTTTTTTTTTTTTTAACTTTACCATAGCACTGTTCTAAATAGGTCAATTCTGTGTTCACATTTTAGTTGCATGAAGTACATGGACATTGACTGTATTTAGTGCAGTGAGCTGTGCTTGGAAGGCAGAGTCTTGTCTGTGCTGTGTAACAGCACCAGTAATTAAAAGTGTGTCTCGCTGAACTTTGCTAAGGTACATCTGAGAAAAAGGAACGTAGCTTTAGCAGATTGATTTGGATTAGTGGTATTCAATGTAATTGTCAGTATGGCTTATACAGAATCAGTATGTCTAATAGAGGGGCTGCAAAAGAAGAGGTTGTAGTGCGTGCTTATCCTGGACATTTATTATGTTACAACAAAACATGCAGATTAAAGGAAGTGTACAGACTAAATACTGTTTTGAAGCAGGAAAAAAACTTTTGCATGACATTTTATTATTCTTTGTGCCAAAGGGCAGGACTGTGAACATGAGCCTCATTTATGTTTGACAGTTTGCACATGGAAACACCTCCTTTTTCAGCTAAACTGATATTAAAATCCTTGGTTTAAGGAATTAATAGAAAAAGTACTCTAATTAGGAGTGTCTGCCCTAAAAGCTAGTACAAGGGAAACATTTTCTTGAATGTGAGAAACTGTACCAAATATTAAATAGTCAAAAACCAGAAAGTAACCATAATAATAGATCATTGTTTCAAATGCATTGATGAGTGATACACATGGGAAAGAAGTCTTAGATGTAAACAGAAGCAAGAGAATTAACTGAAATCAGACACATAACCGCTTATATAATTTTAAAATTGCAGTGTTAGCAAGAACCCTGCTCTAACATATTTCAAGCAGGTTTCTACCAGCTTATTTTCCTGGTCAATTGCCCAGGGCTACAAGTCTTCTGGGACTTCTGGGAGGATCTGCCTGGGGACTCCAGAGCTTCCAGTGCCTTGGAAGCCTAAACTGCATTAACACAGTGCTTCTGCTAGGTCCTTGCTGCTTCTCCTTTAGTAATTGGTGCTTCCTTAGTATTTACTTTCACAGGAGGGGGAAAAAAAAGAAAAAAAAGTAGGTATAAAATCGTTCTGAGAAATATCCAGAAGATGGTAAAATGAGAAGACTGAAACACAAGTGGGCCATGTTCTAAAACAACAGCAGACGACATTTTGGGTCCTCATTAAAGAAAAGCATTGCTTAGGCATTTTATTTTTCCCCTTTTCCCAACTGTTTAGCTCTACAGAAACAGCAGCAGTAGAGAAAAACAAGGAAATTGTTTTTTGCTTTATTATGCAATAGTTCTGGTTTATTGACAAGACTGTTGTTGCACACACTGACTCAAACTGAATCTTCTGAAGATCCTGTTCTTTGCTGTTTCAAAACAGCGTCTTGGCACTTCTTCATTCTTTGTTCATGATGGACTGGGTTTTCCCCACTGTTTTCTATTGTTGGTAGTTACTCTGTGAGTTCGTCCATTAATGAATATGGTGCTACTCGTAATGAATATTGACATATGAGTAAAGGTGATAGGGTCAAATTTCTAGCAGCAATTCCCACTGATGTAGAGTTGTCTTCCAAAAAATTATTGGGATTATCTGTTCAAATGTAAACATGAATGAGCAAGCTTTGGCTTGATTTCTGGCAATTGTAATTCTGCTGCTTTCTGAGTTTACATTTCTTAAGCAAAATGGTCTAACTCTGTTTTCATTACCTTCTTTCCCTCCGTCTTCTCCTCTTCCCTCTTTCTTTTGCTGCATAGAGGAAGAACTAAAAGAAAACTAAATAACGCCAAAGGGTTGGCTGTTATTAAACATTTTGCGTTTTATTCGAAACTTACATCCACTAAAAGAATTAATTTCCCCATGTTGAATTATATATGAAATGAAAGGTATGGGCCTGTCTCTGAGCTAATCTGCATGAGATATAAACTGATTTAAATTCATAAAATACAAACGTGGCTTTCATTTTCGTTCTTACTAAACAATACCCACAGCAGTAGTATGGGCAGTAAGAGATTTCTTGGATTCATAGAATCATAGAATNGATACAGGCCAGGATGCCGTTGGCCTTCTTGGCCACCTGGGCACACTGCCGGCTCGTGTTCAGCCGCTGTCAACCAGCCCCCCAGGTCCTTCTCCTCTGGGCACTTTCCAGCCACTCTTCCCCAAGCCTGTAGCGTTGCCTGGGGTTGTTGTGGCCGAAGTGCAGGACCCGGCACTTGGCCTTGTTGAACCTCATGCAGTTGGCCTCGGCCCATCGATCCAGGCTGTGTTGTTCATTTTCCCATCGTCTCAACAAGGTGACAGAGGCCAAGCACAACACTGAATCAAAGGGGATCAGTCCAGCTGTGTTATACTTTGAGCAGTAGTATTTGATCACAGAAATCTCAAAATGTGCTTGTACAAGTGGGTGACGTGTTTCACGGCTGTACTGGGCTCCTTTATGGTTCATCTGAGATTTGCTTGGTTTGATCCATAAGTAGATGACATTCGGTGTTCCAGAGGAAATCCTCTATTTCCATTTGAGGAAAAGTGATTAAACAAAAGCAAAAGTAACATTATGGTGTAATCTTTGAGCTGCAGCTATAGGGAAAGCACTCGCCTCTTTAATTTTTTTCCAAAATAATTCTATAGGTTCTTACAACCTTTCTCAATCAACCGTTTTGCTGAAATTATAAGGTGAAAAGTGTTTTTTCCCCTGTTCTTGCACCCCATCTCTTAGGTAAGTAGGGCAAATTTAACCAAGAGTCTTTTACATTTTGACATAAAATTTGTGTCGTTGTCACCATGGGTCAAGACCACATCTCAGCGTACGATAACCTGTGAAACAGCTGGTGGAACATCGTGGCCATGGGTTTATGACAAACTTGCACAACATACAGAGAATAAGATTTCTTGCAAAGGTGTACAAAAGAGTAAGATGAACTTGTAGCTCCAACCAGACAGGAGTTTTTGGGGCAGAGGCTCAGTGTTTGCACAGGGGCTGTTCNGTTGGGTTGACGGTTGGTCTTGATGATCTTAGAGGTCTTTTCCAACCTTAATGATTCTAAGATTCTATGATTCTATGTCTTTGCTTGGTGCCCCATCTCCCCTGGGGAGCTGCGTTGGCTTCGGGATGCTCAGCTGCAAGAAGCAGTTTATCTCAGAGTCTGTTTCTGCAGCATGCTGACGCTGGCTTGCAAAGCACAGCCCTGTAAAACCCTGTTAATAAAGAGTTGGTGGAGCCAGTAACGCTCAGCCTTCAACGAGAGGCAGTTTGTCGTTCCGGGGCTAACAGACATGGCAGTGGTGCCAAGAATGGGGCTCCTCGCTGGAGGTGGCTGAGCTCCTCGGGCATGGCCGTGGCGTTTGCTCAGCACGGCAGTGCCCGGAGCCAAGAGCTGAGCTTTGCTGGGCAGCCTCGCTGGGCGCCTGTCTGCCGTTTTACCGTCTGGGAAAGGCAGATGCAAGGCTTTCAAGAAGGGGCACGGGGGTGCAGGCTGGCCACTCTGCAAGCTCACAAATTTAGGGTTTTTCATACTGCTTTGTGAGGAAAGAAACGGGTACTTCCCCCAGAGCAGTAACGCCGCAAGTTTCCGCTCTGGACAGGCTGTACCGAGAGCTGCATGTGTTTGCAAAGCAGGGGGAGAAAAAAACCCAGCCTGAAAACCCCAAACAAACAAAACTCTACATATTGCAAAAGCCTCTGTTAACATCCAGAACTGAAGATTCTCTGGCTGCATCATTCGGCTGAGAATTGAGATAAGTTTAAAAAAAACCCCCAAACAACTCACTAATATCAGGAAGCGTTGCCTGTGGTTCACTTATCAGCAAGAACATTTGTTTATATTAGTGTCCTTTGTTTATAAGCACTGACATGAACTATGGTAGAAGTTCAGCAAACACTGTATTGTTTAAGTTAAAAATAAGAAATCTTTATAAATGCTAGTGCATTTTGTTACATTTCTAATTTGTTTTACCTGATAATTTATTAGCTTTCCTAAATGTCTTATCTTACTGGTAGAAAGCTTATAATTTTTTAGCAAATTTACTTTGTAAATTACAAAAATGATTTGTCAGAACTAGAAGCAACAGGAACTGACATTTGAATAGCTTCAGATGCATATAATACAGAGAGAAGTGTAACATTTACAACTGTTGTGTCTGTCATCTTAAATTTCAGAGGTGCTTCACACATAACAGATTATTCTTTGGGACCCACTAATATTAGAAAACTTTTTGCTTTGTAAAATGTAACTCCAGCAGAATGCAAGTTTTTAATGAACTTCTGTAATCATCGTGCACCCTTTAATTTCAATGGAGTCTGTATTTAGGACTCAATTGCTTGCATTTAGGACCCAATTCTCACAGCTGGCTACATTTTTTTATGGAAAGAAATAGGCAAGATATTTATAGAAAGAGCGTGTACATATGTAAATATCACTTTAATATCTTAAAATGTCTAGTTAGAAATTCCTAGTGTGTAATGAATACATTTCCAAGATTTTTTCTAATAAAACAATAACTCAAGCTATTGTATAACGCTGAACAGTGACTCAATTTAAGGAAATCAGAGTTCAGTTTAAAATTTGATACAGCCCATGAAATTTGGCCAACATGGGTTAAGCATGCAGTTTGTTTGCAAGTCATTAAAACAAACAAACAAAAAAAAAGTGGCAGGGATTTTCCAAATATGGGAGAGCTGGTGGGCAGCCGCATCCTGCCGAGGCGACGTCAGCGCGATGTGGGCTGCGTCAGGACTCTTCGAAAGCTCCAGCAACACCCTTTGACTCAGTTATAAACCAGTGCTGCTTTCACCTTACCATAAGGCTGTTTATTGGAGTTACCCAATAGAAATACAAACCAGATAGCTCTTTCCTGGTTATTTTGAGCTACTCTCTTGTTGCAGAGCAGACCAAAAAAAAAAAAAAAATCTATTTCCTGTGAGGAACCTGTTGCTGAAAGAAACACTTGCATATTGGAGAGTCATGCCACATTTCAGTCAGCCTCCACTGCTTGAACAACCTCTCTGGCCTGCCAAGTGTAATTTAGAGTACCCTGAGGCGGCTGTAGTTTATGCTGACCGGTGTGAAATTGTTCATCCCTGATCAGTCCTCTAGAAAAATCAGCATAGTTGGAGGGAAGGTCCTCGCTCAGTGTGCTCATACGAAGATTTCTGAAGGACTGAATCATGAAAGGGGAGATATTGTGTCTTCCTGTGTCACGATACCACTGTGCTTGCCTTCCAGTGCTTGATTTTCCCAAGCCATGTCACTTCTTTTAAAACTTGCCATGGGCCTGAGGTTATGATGAATAATGAGCTGTTAGAAATGCAGAGTGCATCCGACCATTAATGCTCAGCTTCAGTACAGCTGCCACAGCCTTTTGAGTCTTATTTTTATAAGCCGTCCATGGCCTTGTGTAGTGATGCTGGAAGCCAGGTGTTTGTTTTTATCAAATAATTTTTACACTTTTTGGTGAAGGATGCATAGCATTTTAAAAAACAATGTTATCATAATCACTATTATTATTATCATCATCATCGTTATGTAATAATAATGTATTTTTAAAAGAATGGAAACTTGATTCCTTTTAATACAGGTCATTAGGCAGCTGCAGCATTATTGTATTATGACTTTTTTTCTTCTATGGTTGCTGGAGTTTTCTGCTTCTGACAAAGATGCTCAAACACTGCTCTTAGTTTCTGACACAGCACAAACATAAGTATTTACTTTTGCTGGCTGGGAAATTATGAAAATGAAATTATTATCCAAATTTTCAGGAAGATTAGTTTATGTTTAGGCCTTCATTTATATATTTTATTATTTTAACTACTGAAATATGACTATCACAGTATGAACTTAGTGTAATGAGTCAGTATTTCAATATACTTTATTAGCTGATTTTAATTTATACATAAACACTGTAATAAAACTGTAAGGAGATGATACAATAATGATATTGGGTTTTCTGTAAAAGTTTGGTCTTACCACTCGAGACAAAGGAAAAAAAAATACTGGTCTATAAATTTTCAGGACCAACTTGAAATACTGTGAAGGGTCCTGCTTCTCACCATCAGGTATCCACCATCACACAGAATCAGCCATTTCACTAGGCCTCCTAGAATTGAGGAGCTTACTACTTGTCACTTTTGAAAATAATTTAAATTATAAAATGACGCCTCAAATTCCAAACAAATGCCAAATAAAAGGGCTCCAAGGTCTGATAACTGACCCAAAGGTTAAGTGACACAGACTGGTTCTCATTCACATTTCTTTGAAATCTCTGTCCCAGCCAAAACTACATAGCACTTGGTCCTTTATCTGCTCTGATCTCCTCAGAATCTTCATAGCAATAAAATCTGTTGCTTTGTGTATGCTTTTTTCAATTCAGAGTATCTGAAACCACATGAAAGTTGTATTGACAGCAACCAGGGATTGTTTTTATAACAAAAAAACAAGTGTATATATGGTGTGCCCTCACAGGAGGCACGTGGGCATTTTTGAGAGCCCTAAGGCCTGGAGTAGGGTTGGAGTACTGTTGATAGTCTGTAGAGGATGGAAGGAATAAAATCTGCTGTAGTTTCATCTGTAATGACTTTTTTGACTCAGTCTGCCTCTGCCTGGACATTGTTTTGAAAATACCTAGTTGGAGTGATGCAAAACAGAGTTAGGCATTTTGGTGGTAAGAGGATCACTGCTTGACCATAGATCCCTAGATCTTCATTTGCTGGTGTGGATGTCCCCCACTAAGCCAGTACTGAATGAGGACAAGAATTCTTCCTAGATCCTTGTTTTTCCTTTTCACTTAACCAAACAGATGAATTATGCCACAATTGGACCAATGTTTGGTTGAAAAATGTTTCACGCTGTGCTTGCATGTAAATGCATCCATAGAGGTAGAGGCCTGGTTGTCCAAGCAGTGTCCTGACAGCTGCAATCTCCTGCATTGTGCTTTTTGATCTGGCACTGACATCCTCAAAAGCCTTGTAAAAATTATTTAACATCACTAAGTTTTCATTCTACGCTGCAAATTACAGAAATTGTAATTTCTACAGTCCATGCGTAATAAGTATAGAAGATAGAAGCATTACTCGATACTATCATTTGCATGCCATGTTATTACCCAGAGCACACCTGAAACCAATGGTTGCTTTCTGAAGGTTTAGGGAAAAAAAATGTAATGCTTGGGATATTGTATTGTATTGCGATGCACTTTGCTCTTTGTAAAAGAAAAAAATATAAAAATCTTTGCCGATGGGTTGTTTTAAAATGCTCTTGTTTGGGTCTTATGCATATCTTTAGAGAGAGATTCTCTGACCAGTAGCAGGATGCAAGACATATTACCAGTGGAGGTAAAGTTTTTGGTAAACGTTATTTTGGATACTGGACAAAGTAAATACTGCATTGTTAGACTGGAGCTATACGTGTGGTTTTCACCATTGTGCATCTGAAGGATTACTTTTCCTATTACACAGTTTGTATTGTGCAATATTTTAGCTGCTTATGGATATAAATGATCTTGCTTATCATCAGAGGCATTGGCAGGCAAAATCCGAGTCAAATACCAAACAGGATGTAAATAATAGATGCTAGGCGTGTTCTCTGGATGTGTGCAGTTACCCTGTGCACGTGCATAGTTTGCAGTTATTGATAACAAAGGGAAGAGATGGGAAAGGTAAAGGGAGAAAGGAAGGGGAGAAAGGAGAAAAGAAAGGCAAGGCAAGGCAAGGAAAGAAAAAGAGTAGAATTAAGAAATTATCTACAGTGGAAAAAAGAGAACTCAGCTGATCTTCTCTGATTCCTATTTTGGGCTTGATTCTGTGGATTCCCTAGGAAATGTTCAACAAGTGTTCACCAGAAGAGAAAACTTTATCTACATTAGAACTGAACATCAAGGGCTTCATTGGAAAGAATGGTTCAAACAGAGAAATAAGAGCTGCCTAACATCTTTCACTGTAGGGCATGTGCTTTAGGTGTTTTAATATTTTTTTGCCCCAAGCATTAATTTCTGGGCTTGAAAGTACCTTGCTAGTTTGTGTCTGGATCCTCTTTTAAGGGACCTAGCCCGATCCTTGTGGATCAGCTAAATACAGCTAGTCCATTCTGTGACTACTCTGATAGCCATCAGCCAGTCTTGGTATAAAGACCCTCAGCTTGTGTTTTCCAGCAAGAAAAATGTATTAACAACATGGAGAAAGTATTTTGTCTTTTTTTTGCCTGCTCGTAGATTGAGGGTTCCTTTGCCTACTTGTAGTTTGCCAATACATGTCCCTTCTCTTTAGAAAAAAGATAAACAACCATAACCAAACCAAACCAAAAAATCAAAACTATTTTTTTTAGTCTTTCTGAGTGGAACACATTTATAAGACCTCTGGTAGCCTTCACAGCTGTATGTGAACTTTATTCATTCAATTTGTGTTTGTGAAATGTGCCAAAACTAGACACAGCTTGCCACTGGGGTTTTGGTGATGCTGACTAGAGCAGAACGGTTACTTCATATGTTTTGCAACATATACTGCCATTCATACATCCAAGTATGACATCTACCTCTTTGCAGCAGCATAAAGTTACAACTCATGTTCTGCTTAATGCGATCCACAGTAATTTCCAAATTCTTTTCTGCAGAATTAAGAATTAGCCAGTGAGTGTTGTAGGTGTGTAGTAGGTTTTGCAAATTTGCTTTCCTTGTGTTGCTGTGTAATTCAAATAGTGTCAAAAGTTTCCAAGCGTGTTTATAAACCAAACCTGTAACCTCATGAAAGAATGAAATCAAGTTTATCTGCTGTAGTCTGTTTTCCCTATCTTGATTTTTGCTTTTAATTCTTCATAAGCTGAAAGTTTTGTCATGTCTCATATTTGTTCAGTTGGATCTGTTCAACAGGCTTTGTCAGTTAGATCACGTTGTTGCCCTTTCTCACCTTTGCAGCAATGTTAATACGTATCCAGTCATCTCAAATTTCCCTATATATTCCAAGACATATTGAAAAAGACTGTCAACAGACTAAGTATGTTCTTAGGTAAATATTTCAGAATTCTTAGATGAAACTTCTCAAGGAATCATGACTTTACAATGTCCTTCAAATATTTTTCAGCATCTTCTTTGGTTACTAATGGACAGGAAAATACTACATTCACCTCCTATAATACAAGCCTGGGTTAAAGGAGTTTCCATTCAAATTTGCCACAGCACTGGGAAAGAAGTACATTGAATGTTGGTTATAATTCATAATGTTATTGACATATGAGATCTGCTCTGAAAAAGTAGTATGTTATTCAATTGCAGACATGTGGGAAGAATTCCGTCTTGCCAAGAATAATTAGCTATGCAAAAATAGAATGGGGAATAACTGGCTGTTTACCAGTTCTTCACAAAAAGATCTCATGTGTATTGTGGATGATAAACTAAGCATGAGTCAACAACTTTGTGCTATGGCACAAAAGGCAGACATGGTATTGGCCTATCTATAAAGCAACTTAGTCTTAAGGACACATAAAGTCCTTCTGCTGTGGTCATGTACTGAGACGAAATGCTATCATAGGTGCTGGGCTCCATAATTTAAGAAATACATTAGCAAAGTGGTGTGATCAATGAGACCGGCAAAGGTCTTAAATATAAAATATGCTCAGAAAAACTGAAAGATCTAGGACTGTTCAGTTAAAAGAAGACCCGGAGGGGAGAGTTGTAACAATTTACAAGTAGATGAAGAAATATTGCAGCAAACAAGGGAAAAATCTGTTTCCCACATCCATGTTGGCTATGCCAAGACATAACATGCATGTGGACCAAGAAAGGGTTAAGTCTAACACTGGGAAATGGTCTCTAGAGGTAAGTGCTGTGGAGCACTGAAACAGGTCTTTTGGATAGGTTGCGTGTTCTTTATCAGGCTAGACAGTCATCAGGCAGTAATGATGTTGGGTGTGGTATAGAGAAAAGCTTTTTTGTGGAGAGAAAAGCTGTTTAATTCTCAGCCACAGTACAATTTCCTCTAGTAAAAGGTTCATATGGACAGCGAGTCATTTCTGATGGTACTTCAAAAATATTTTCAAATTCTCACTCGTGTTAAGCCGTCCCGTAGCTGTATCCACAATACCATCACAGGCCAACACTTGCTGCAACGTTAGGTAGCAAAGTGGCATCTGGTGTACATGCACTTGTTTTTTTGCTGGGTTGCAAACTTCCTATCTGTGCAGTAAAGCTTAAAAAACCTCCAGATAAGTGCTACACGACCTTCCATTGCCCAAGGCAGCCATAAAGCACGTCGGTTTAGGCCTCTCTCTTTAAATAGGTCTTCCACTTAATGTTGACACGTGCTGAGTCCATGTTTTCATGGTGTTGTGTGGTCTGTTGTTAGTGTATCCAGAAGTGGAATGAAGACTATGGGTCTAAACCCGTGTCCCTTTGGCACTGTGAATTTTTGTATAATCTTGTAGAAATATCTAGAATCTTACCTACTCTAGAAACAGAAATTTCTTTGGTGTGAATGTGGCTTGAATTTCCTCAGGAACTAGTAAATATCATCTCCAATGTTACTCATTTTAATCTCAGCATACCCTTTCTGACTGTTTCTCTTCACATCAGTTCATAGCCACATAAGCAATTTTCTTAAAAAACCCAGCACATTCTAACAAAATTGTCCACATATTTCTTTCCCTGTCAGGGGAGTGGAAAACAAAACACAGCATGAACATTAATCTTTTTGCTTAACGTATTTATGGAAAATGACTACTGTTACAATATAAAACAAACAAAAAAAGAATGGAACTGTATAATCTGTTCAGGCTGAGAATTCATCAGGTTCAGGAGGCTTTGACACTGCAAAAACTGACACGGTTATCTGAGTGTATGCCCACCACTGATTCCATCTCAGACAGTTGCTAAACCCTGCATTTTACTGCATGCAGTTTTAAAGTAAATAAGCTTTATTTTTTGTTTGCTTTAAAATGCTCTGCTTTAAAGCTCAGTGGCTCATGAGCTGCTCTGCATTGATTCACTGCATTAATTCCACCATGGTGGTAGATGGCCACGTGCATAGAACATCAGCAATCCTGAATCGTGTGTGCAGAGTCCATGGACCAGGGTCTCTAGCTTGGTGCTAAGGGAAATAAAATAGTACAGCATTACCTGGGCACTTACTGCTTTGGTTTTGTACCTCACGCCAAAAGCTGTGAAAGTGTTCGGTATAAAGAAGAGCAGTATTCCAAAACAAGCAGAAAGTTGGAAGAAGGGGCCAGAGGGAGCAGCATAAACTCCTGTAAGAATTATTGCACTAGATGTAGGCCCACAGATGAGCAATTTGTCAGCTGAAACTGCAAACGAATATACAGCAGAGAACTGAGTTGTCCGAGTTCAGCCTGGAGAAGAGGAGGCTGAGGGGAGACCTCATCGCGCTCTACAACTATCTGAAGGGAGGTTGTAGCAAGGTGGGGGTTGGTCTCTTCTCCCAAGTAACAAGTGATAGAATGAGAGGAAATGACCTCAAGTTGTGCCAAGGGAGCTTTAGGTTGGACGTTAGGAGAAATGTCTTTCCTGACAGAGTGGTCAGGCCTTGGCACAGGCTGCCCAGGGCAGTGGTGGAGTCCCCATCCCTGGAGGGATTTAAAAGACGTGTAGATGAGGTGCTTAGGGACATGGTTTAGTGGGCATGGGGGGGTTGGGTTGACGGTTGGACTTGATGATCTTAGAGGTCTTTTCCAACATTAATGATTTTATGATTCTATGATTCTATTATTGGTGATTCTGAGGCAGAATGGAAGAGATCAAATCTTCTCAGAGGGTTATACTTAACAACTGTGTCAAATTTAAAAACCCAGACCTTCTGCCTATTAAAAACCTATAATGATTGAAAAGAGGGTTGATTATCAAACTGTAAAGCTGCCCAAACGTCAGAAGCAGATAATAAATGTAATCATCTAGGATGAGTTCATAAAAGAAAGACATTTTAGGTTTTGGTATGTTGCTTAAATACAGGTCATACACAATTTGCTGCAGATAATTTGTCAGATTAACAACTTTTTAGCAAGTAATTATTTGCAAAAAACATTTCCATTGTCTGGTCTGCTCTGCACTTAGTAGAAAATTTTTGATCATGTTCTAGAAGAAATAGAAGTGCCAACTCAAGGGTAATGTAGCCTTCTTCCACAACAAAGACAAGATCTGAAACAGAGCAAGTTGCTTTTTAAGAAAGCCCAGAGCGTGTGAACATCTACTAGTGTATGTAGATCATTATCTAACTTGCATATTTTCATTTTTTAGCATTGTCTCATCTACTTTGTGAAGAATTTGCTGAGTAAGCATGAATAAATGATTCAAGCTTTGGCTTTCGTTAGTGGGGTTTTTTTACGTACACAAATTTCGTTCTCTAAATGGATGTGATGATGAAATACAAATATAAGTGCAAATTCATGTGTCTAACCTTTGCCTTTTACTTTCCTGATGTAACATGTGCAACATGAGCAAACTCACATGGTGCCACAATTCTCTGTTCTCTGTGCCAGGCTGCCCGCCAACCAGCTATGCCAAAAGCCAGGGAGAAGCCCAAGAGTTGTCAAGCTTTGTGTCCAGGCTTAAATAATGATAAATAAATAACAAATTAATTAATTAATTAGGGAGCAACAACAGTAATAATAATAATCTAGGTCTAACTCTGGAGGGAAACTCACATGACAAGTAAAAGTCAAAAGCTTTTTGACTGCTGACAAAAACTAAATGAGAACACCAGGTAATAGATAGACAAGAACACTTCCAATTTTTTGTCAAACTTAATTTCCATAGTTCCAAGATGCATTTGAAGGAGATTGTCCTTAGAATTCAAGACATGGCAATAAAGGAACGAAACTGTCTGTAATGCATTGAGCTATTTTAAATCTTGCTTAGAAGGAAACGAAATATATCAGTATTTTTATTGAATACCTTCCTCAATTTTTTAAATAGTCCTGATTTCCTTAGCAATGTTGCTTGAAAGTTTTTTTTTTCTTCCTTTTTTAATATTAATTATGTAATTGTGCTAACAAATAGTTCCAGTATACAGCATGTCAGATGTTTTCTCTTTTTCCTTTAAATATATTAGGAAAAATAAATGAGGGCCTTCTGCATCATATGTAGCTGGAATCCCTTTCCAGATTTTAGGAGATGTTATGGTTTAAGAGATGACAGAAGACTTTACAAAGAGACTTAGAGGATCAGATAAACATACTTCACCCCTTTGAGAAGAAAGCAAGCCTAAAAATCCCTTTTATAGATTAGAAGGGGGGAAAAGTACAACCAAGGTGAAGCCTTGATTGTGGCTGGGCAATAAATGAGGCAATTTTAATAAATTAATTAATTTAAATATATATGATTTTGTGAGATTATGTCTTTTCCACAGGGAAGAGGATATGTCTGTTAATTTGTATGTCCTAATATCTCCATGTTTGTTGTATTTAAAAGTATCACTTTAGATCAAATGAACATCTGCAGTAGTTCTCAAGAGGAAAAAAAATCTTATATATTAAAGCTGTTTCTTGTCTAGTTCTGGTAAAAAATGTGCAAAGTGTCTTATTGTTTAGTATTGAAGGAAAAAACTAACAGTTTCTTTATTTTTTTCTTCACTTCTAAAATGATTAAAAATCATTACATACTAGGATGGAATTATATCTTGGAGAAGACACATACTAACGACAATTATTTTTAAAATCATTTCTAGCCTCTTTTGTAGAATTAGAACAGATACAGACCTATACAGGGCTTTGGATAATGTGTTTAATGTTTTCATAAATTGGAAAAGTCCCCAAACATTTTGTAGGTTAGAAACATTTGAGGTGGAAGTAGAGTGCTGTTTATGGGAAAAGTGATGCCATGAGTGGAGTAGGAGACTGGGAGACTACCAGAGAGAGTTTTGAAGATAATGAAAAGAAATGAGTTTAGCTAGGAGTAGTGGAAGAGAATCAACCAATGGGAGTATGTTACTGGCAAGATTACCAGAGAAATTTATAGTAATCAAAACAAAATCAGGGATCAAAACAAAGTCTGTGGTCAGAACAAAGTGGTCAAAACAAAACCAAAGATGCACCCTCCAGTCAGATAACAATAGTCAAGAAGGGCAAGAGTGGAGGCAGCTTGGTACGAAAGCTAAACAGTTGTCTTTTTGATGCTAGAAGAGATGTAAGCTGGTAGCAAAACTTCTTAAAACAGTCAGGGGAAAAAAAAAGCACAATTTGGTAATAGAAAGTGTTAATAGGAAGTCACAGAAACTTTGTAATAAAATGACAATCTCTGAAGAAGCGAACACTGATTTTTCTTGTCCCCATTGCACAAGGCATGTATTTCAACTGCTAGGTTTTTGGGTTTGTTTGGGTTTTTTTTGCTATTACTTTGAAAACAAACAAAACAAAAACCTTATAGTTACTCACCCAAGAAAGAAATACAAAAAAAACTTCATTATGCATAATGGCACTGTCTTTCATGATTAAAAACTTACTTAACAAAGTCTAGTGCCTGTATAAAAAAAGAAAAACAAACTTGCTTGAAGGCTGTACTGCAGGAAATAATGCTCTTCTTTAAATAAGTAAGGTTTTTAATTACGTAGTTCATTCCATTTTCCACATCAGTCTTTCTAGGCCTTTTTTTATAGTTGTGTTCTGGAACACTACCTTAGTTGATGTTTTGGGACATTTTTCTTCTATTCTCATCCAATGCTAGGAATACAAGACACACAATAGTTCCATGTGACAAAAGTGTTGTGGCAATGGAATAATAAATGTGTGCCCCTAGTGTCAAGTATAATAAATATTTTCAGTTGGTCGCTATAATGATATCCCGTATGATTTCCAGCATAAAAGATACCTTTCAACATGTGTCATCACACTGCTATATGTAAATAAAACTTAGAGGAAGTAGTGGTCGTTGTTGAATTGCTCACCATTGCTTTCAAGAAAAAAATCCAAAGTAAGGTTTGTAGGTTAATACGGTGTTGTGTATTTCTTGTCTACATAACCTTTCAGTGTCTTTTTTAGAGCAAGTACCTAGGAGTATTAGTAAAAGTGATTTATCTCTGTGGGTTTTCATTTTTATGCAACTTTCAGTAACTGAATATAAAGGAGTGTTCACGGAAAAATTTCAAGACATTCATATAGTTTTTTAAGAGTATACGTGATCTCTGAAATACAAAAATGTATCCAATTGGAAAAAATCACAGGTTTTGGAACATAAATATTATTTTATAGAAGGCTAAGATTCTTGGCTTCAGTACAATCATTAAAGCAGCATAGGTTATGGTAATGCGCCTTCATATCTTAACGCTAATTGGGACCACTCAAGAATACATTTGAACAACAAAAATAAGTTTCATACCTAAGAAATATTAAAAATTAGAAGGATGAAGCGGATGAGATGTTGTGTCCAGGAAACAGCCGTGTTGAGAGCAGGTTGAGGGAGGTGATCCCTCCCCTCTGCTCAGCACTCGTGAGGTCACGCCTGGAGCGCTTGGTCCAGTTCTGGTCTTCTCAGTACCAAAGAGACATGGACAGACTGTACAAAGTCCAACGAAGGGCCACCAAGATGAGTAAGGGACTGGAGCCTCTCTCCTATGAGGAAAGGCTGAGAGAGATCATAGAATCATAGAATCACAGAATCACTAAGGTTGGAAAAGACCTCTAAGATCATCGAGTCCAACCATCAACCCAACCCCCCCATGCCCACTAAACCATGTCCCCAAGCGCCTCATCTACACGTCTTTTAAATCCCTCCAGGGATGGGGACTCCACCGCTGCCCTGGGCAGCCTCTTCCAAAGCCTGACCACTCTTTCAGGAAAGAAATTTTTCCTAACGTCCAATCTAAACCTCCCGCGGCACAGCTTGAGGCTGTTTCCTCTCGTTCTGTCGCTTGTTACTTGGCAATGTTCAGCCTCAAGAAGAGAAGGCTCCGGGAGGTCTTTCTAATGTATATAAATACCTGTAGGGAGGGTGCAAAGAGGACGGAGCTGGGCTCTTTTCAGTGGTGCCCAGTGACAGGACCGGAGGCAATGGGCACAAACAGAAACACGGGAGGCTTCAACTGTGCATCAGGAAACACTTTTTCACTGTGAGGGTGACCGAGCACTGGCACAGGTTGCCCAGAGAGGTCATGGAGTATCCATCCTTGCATATACTAAAAAACCACCTAGACACAGCCCTGGGCAACCAGGTCTATGTATCCATGCTTGAGCAGTCCCTTCCTACCTCAACCATTCTGTGATTCTGTGAAACAAACACCCTTAATTGCAATAGAGAGTTCCTATCTTCCCTGTTGCTTGCTTACTTGCTCAGTGGTGTTACCAGGTGGTGTCTCAGCTTGGTGTCTGACTAAGCCTGTACCTTCTGAAGAGAGTTGTAGAAGGTATCTAGATTCTGCTGGAAATTTTTCTGGGATTCACTGAGTGTGCCCGACCGATGCTCTGGAAGAGTTGACATAGAATGCAATCTTGACTTGCTGGACAGAGTATGCGTGTTCGCCTAAGCAAACCCAGGAGGTATACCAGCTATATCAGTGAAACGTGTACCCAGGCTCTTCTCAGATGTATGTTGTACCAGCGTTGACTCTAAGCTTATTTAGCAGAGCTGACCTGACAAACAGAAGGGCTGGGTAGGTTACACCCTCTTAATAGGGATAGCAGTGACCACATACTCTCTAGACAGACTGACTCCCGCGCCGTCCCTTGGGCTGCTCCGTTGTGCGTCATCTCTAGAGTAGGTCAGTGGCTGTAAAGCACATACTGATCTCCAGGGAGTTTACAGAAAACGCCGGTCTCTCATACCCTTGAGAGCTCTCTTTAACTATCATCTCCATATCCTTCAAGTCATCCTTATATGCATAATTTGACTCTTTTTCAGGAACAACTCCTCTTCCTGTCACATCTTTATAAATAATTACAACTTTAATAAATGGAAAGGGTAAGGAGAGACAGGACAATTTAAAAAGAAATGGGAGGGAGTCAGCATTTGGCTTCAGTGTGCAAATGACATATAATTTCCAACAACTTGAGGAGGAATAGTTATCTTGCCTTTAAGACTTCTTCATTTATTTTAAAAATATATTTCTCAAAATTTAATTTGTGGTTTCAGGAGCTAAGTATAGAAAATTGCATAATGCCCTTTTACATTTTGGTGACTAAGAGTGATCACATTAAATGAATATAGCATGCATGGAGTTTGTTAAAATATAATTTGTTCCATTGCAACAGTTTAAATCTCTGCAACATTGGTTAGGCTAAAATATAACATGCGTACTTTTAAGGTGCAAATATTATATTCCTTAAGATCTGACAAGGAGATAAGAACCAACAGAACCCTATGCATTCTAAAAATGTTACTCTGGGAATAGAGTTAAAGAATTTGTGGTTTGTAAAGCATATCCTTCTTCAAAAACATTTGTTTTTGAAATTTCACTTATGACTGTTCGAGGTTTATGTTTATAAACAGCTTTTTTTCCCATTTTTATCATCAGGTGCTTCATTCCAAATGCCTACGCTGCTCTCTTCACCGCTGCTCTGGTGCCATTAATGTGCTTGGTAGTGGTTTTTGTGGTGTTCATCCACGCCTACCAGGTGACCCCACAATGGAAAGCATACGATGATATTTTCAGAGGAAGAACAAATGCTGCAGGTATGATTTGTTGGCTACCCCTATGCAAACAAGTTGGACGTTCAGAACAGTACTGACTGTTCTCGCCAGTTCGGAAAACCCCACTAGAAACCACAGTTCAGTAGATAACTACGCACTTGTTTAAGATTAAGCCTGCTGGTGGTCCCTTTGAAGTCTGTGAAAGTACTTTAATGCCTGAGTTATGCGGATGCTTAACTGTCTTAGGAGGATAAAAATGTGTTAAACCTAAAACAAGAAATCAGTATCGCTGGTTATGTCTAGTTTAGCGAACAAGAAGTTAGTATCTCGTGAAGATACCAATTATGTCTCGTCTAGTGAAGAGAATAGCGATAAAACACAGCACTGCCCTGCTTGGAGCGCTGTGCCTGGTTTGGCTGGGGGTACCCCGGCGGTGCTCCCCGTTCGGCCCCGGGTGACGGGCGCAGATCCTAGCCCTCCTGTCTTGCAGTATATTCGGTGGCCACCCCGTCATGCGCCGGCTGCGTGTTGGAGTGTTTGGGGTTAATGCCTCTGTTTTGAAATTTCCTAGCACTACTCACAACTGAAACGCGCTTGAAAGAAAAGATCTGTCTCGTGCAAAACAGGAAGTATCAGTCGGTCTCCTCTGTCAGAACAATTCAAATACAATAATGTTCCCAAAATAAAATTGCAGCAGTTTAGACCAATACCATAATAATAGGACACTCGGTGGGAAGCTTAGAATAATTCTTTTGTTTTCATGGTGTTTTTGGAAAAAAATCCGGGTTTTATAAACAAGTGCAAATATACAGATTTTTAGGAGAAGTGAATCTATTTTCTCCCTGACTTCATGAAGCCAGTTAGATTTTATAAACTTGCAAAAGATTCTTCAATCATTTTTCCCAATTCATTAAATAAATAGCATCTGAACTTAAAAGGGACAGTGGATTATTAAAAAATTCCATTGAGTAGTCCAGTGCTTGTAACTGTTCAGATTTATAAAGGGTAGCTGTCTTGTTCAAATGCTCCAATTTCCAGTCATAGTTGTATTAGAAAATGAGGAGTTGTGGGGTTTTTTTGCACATTTGGGTTATAGAAATATATTCCTTTTATGAGAAAATGAAAATGATTATTACATATTACTATCTGGACATTTCTTCAAATATTAATTTCTTTCTTAGTCACAAAATGTCAGCTTGACTAAGAACTGTGAATTTGGATAAGATCTGATAAACAGAGCTTATAAGTATACTCAAGACCTTACTTGCACTTTAGTCTTTCATCTCTTTCTGATATAAAAGGGACTGCCTGGAGCAATCGTAAAGGTGGCTCCTTCTACAGTCTCGAATAATATAGTTTATTTATTTATAAATAACTTTTTTTTAGTATCTCTAAGGATGGAGATTCCATTTTCAGATGTTGAAGGTTAAGGTTTGTCTCAGAGCAGTTAAACCAAAGGAAAAAAAAACTGAATACTGAAACAGTACCATAAATAAAGTTGCCATGAGAAAGTACTAATAGGAGTTATAATAATAGGGTTGAAACAAAACTTTGTTTGATTTAACATAGGATTCAGGGTGGTTTTTTTCTCCAATAGAGTCCAGAAGATGGTACAGAGAATGCTGAGATCTCAGAAGAAAAGAAAAAAAAAAATCAGGAAGAGAGGCATTCAATAACATGTCAATAATAATGTGGGTTTTTTACAGCAGGTTGTAACTTTTACCACTTGCGCACCTTCATGGCAAACTGATGTTTTGCTACCATAGGGCTTTTGCGAGCACGAATGAAAGTACCTCGTGAAGGGTGGGTGAGAGCAAGTTGGAGAGAGGCTGTTGTAGAGAAGAAAGAGAGCTGCCTGGTGAGGTTTATGGTGCCTGTGGTTGCACAAGGGTTCTCTGTGTAGCTGTTTATAGTGTAAGCTTCCAGAAAGAAAGGCCGGTGATTTCTCTAGTTTGTAACGTTGCCTATAACTACATAACGTGGTATTTACTGGTAAAAAAAGGCCTCTGACTTTCTGCCTGAATGCTTCTCTCCTGAAATGTGAGATAATGGTAGTATATTTACATTATTTTTAATATTTTATGAGTATATTGTGCTTTTAAAGACATATTAAACGGCAGTTTGCAGTGGTAAGACCTATTACCACTTCTAAATTTTTAATCTTACCATATGACCCACTCTTTGGAGAAGATCATTCCACTGACTCCATGTTCGTACAAAGCCAGTGGGACCTGCTCCTGTTTCAGTGCTTTTACTGCAACCCCCACAGAGGATGCTGTGGGAAACACCATCTTTCATAATGGCAGAGTTGTCTGCAATCAGCGGCATGATGATATCTTGCTTCTGCAACAAAGAGGGGGTCCTGGATCACACCTGCTCCACGTTGTGGCTTCAGTGCAACTTTCAGGATCCTAATGGGGTAGTGAGGTCTTTTAGCAACGTTGCCTCCTTAAGTTGCACAGGCGCCCATTATTTTGCACTAAATATACCAAGGTTTCTCTCTGTTTCATCCAAAACCAGAGGAAAGGCGGAGCTACCAAGCAACAGTTGTCTATGTGTAGTGTCTTATTCTGGCTTGTCTCCAGCTCTCATCCCCATACTGATTTCCTCCCTGTTCAGTCACCCACAACCATCAATTCCTACAGCAAAAAAACCTTTCCCAGCCTCCAGCCTGAGGTTCGGTACCCGAACTTCCCCACTTTGAACAGTGCGATAAGTAATGAAAGAAAAAGAAAAAAAAAATTCACTGCTTTGGAAAACTGTCTGCTCTCAATTAGTTACCTTCTCTAGAAAGAGAATACAATTCTGGGTGAGTGACACTGTAAACAATTCTGACATATCATGTGTAGACAGCTGTAAACATAGGCAAAAATATTTTTAAATGCGCTTTTACTTTTACTAGTAATTGTGAACACCTGTTCATTTAAATTCCAGAGAGCAGAGTATTGCAGAAAGGAAAAAGTGGCATATATAGACATGTAATTATAATTTATACATAGATATTAATACAAACACCTATTTGTATGTGAATATTTAAACTAGTGTTTATTCCCCTTCTGGGAGTCCTTCCATTAGAAGATAGTTAAAATTGCAGTGTGATACAGGTGACCCAGTGTAGATTCTGCAACAATTCATGCAAAACAGTACTGAATGTTGTCAATAAAAATAAAATAGCAAGGTCACTGGCTTGCATATTACCATAAAACAAGGGTTTGATATGCAGATTTGGAAAAAAAAAATTATCTGGCTTCTAAGTGTACATTCTTTAGGTCATTTCATAGATTGTAGGAAAAGCCCCTTAAATTACAGCTGGTAATTCTGAAATTCCATATTTGTGATCTCTGCTTGAGGAAGGCTATTACTAACTTTAAAAGAAATTTAGTAGGAATAGAAATAGTAAAGTTTATCCTCATTTGTAGTGTATACTGTTTTTTTTTCAAATAAATAGAATATGCATGTGGCTAAGCTAAAAATTGAATCAAAATTCTTTTTTCTGCTATTGTTGGAATACTCTGAAGCTTACCTTGCAAAGAAGGTTCATCTTGAACTATCCAGAATCACAGAATCATAGAATGGTTTGGGTTGGAAAGGACGTTTAAAGATTATCTTGTCCAACCCCCCTGCCATGGTGAGGGGGTTGGAGAATATAGGAAGAATCTATCTTCCACTAGATCAGGTTGCTGAAAGCTCCGTCCAACCTGACCTTGGATGCTTCCAAAGACGGGACATTCACAACTTCTCCAGGCAACCTGTTCCAGTGTCTCATCACCCTCATTGTAAAAAATGTCTTCCTTATATCCATTCTAAACCTCCCCTTTTTCAGTTTTAAAACTATTGGCCTTTGTCCTGTCACTACAGGCCCTGGTAAAAAGTCTTTCTCCATCTTTCTTACCAGCCTTCTTTAAATATTGAAAGGCCGCACTAAGGTGTCTCCAGAGCCTTCTCTTCTCCCTTCTCTTCTCCAGGGTGAACAACCCTTTCCTCACAGGAGAGGTGTTCCAGCCCTCTGATCATTTTTTTGCCTCTCCTCTGGACCTAGTCTAACAGGTCCATGTCTTTCTTGTGCTTGGGACCCCAGAACTGGACGCAGTCCTCCAGGTGGGGTCTCACGAGAACAGAATAGAGGGCTATAATTGCCTCCCTTGACCTGCTGGCTACACTTCTTGTCATGCAGCCAAGATACAGTTGGCTTTCTGGGCTGCAAGTGCACATTCCCAGCTTGTATCCAGTTTTTCGTCTGCCCATATCCTCAAGTCCTTCTCTGCAGGGCTGCTCGCAATTCTTATGTCCCCAGTCTGTACTGATACTGGTGATTGCCCTATCCTGGGTGCAGGACCTTGCACTTGGCCTTGTTGAACTTCATGAGGTTGACATTGGCCCACTTCTCCTGGCTGTCAAGGTCTCTCTGGATGGCATCCCCTCCCTCAGGGATATCAACTACACCACTCAGCTTGGTATCATCCACAAACTTGCTGAGGGTGCACTTAGTCCCACTGTCTATGTCATTAGTAAAGACATCGAACAGTACTGATTCCAGTACGGACCCCTGAAGGACACCACTTGTTGTTGATCTGCATTTGGACATTGAACCATTGACTGCAATTCTTTGGAAGTGGCCATCCAGCCAATTCCTTATCCATCAAGCAGTCCATCCATCACATCATATCTCTCCAATTTAGAGACAACGATGTTGTGTGGGACCATGTCAAAGGCCGAAGAGAAGTCAAGATAGACGACATCAGTTGCTCTTCCCTTATCTACCAGCACAGTCACTCCATCACAGAGGCCCACCAGATTAGTCTTCTACAGCTGTTAGAATAAACTCTGTGCTGTAGTAAAACATCTTCCTGAACTTCAGTAGCAGTACTGTGTTCACTATTTTGTTCTACCTCTAAGAGCAGAGAGCATATTGTTACCTGTACTAAAGGGGACTCCAGGAGGATAACAATGCTGGGTTTCACCGTACATACCTAAGAGGAAAATTCTGCCCCTTGGTAACTGCAAAGAGGATCTGTTTGTACATGGTTAAATAGTTTCTTGGAAAACTATAGGTTATGATTGGGCTTTTTTACATATCTTTATACACAGATATTCATTTTTTAGTTGTACCTCCTTTTCTGTCATGCATATATTCTTCCTAGTCCTCTATAAATATCCTGGGTACTTTTAAGTAGAGTTACATCTCTCATATGCTATTCTGGTAGTTTCTAGGCTTTCAAGAAAACATCATGGCCCAAGGACAGCTAGCCCAGCAAAACTCTGCTTTTACTAATTGTTAATTCCTTTGGCAATGGTCTGTGATCTTCCTAGAGAGCTTATCATACTCTTATGTCTGGGATATTGCTGTAAAAGCATATGATTAAAACAAGGTTGTAGTGAAGCATAAGCACAAATAAATAGAATTTGCCAACTCCTAATTTGAGCAATATGCACACTTCTCATTGCCCTGTCTGGAGCACCAAATATGTGAGGTTGCCCTCTCACGTTTTTTTTTTACTGCTCCAGAATTGCTCTGTTACTAGTCGTGTTGTTTTACACAGTGATTGATACACCTTGCTTAGGTCAGGGCATGTTCCTCAACAGCAGAAGGCTAGAAGAAAGGGCAATGGGAGAGTCAAGAATTAATCATCTCTTAGACCAGACATCTCTTCCTCCTCAAAAGCAAGTGTGGGAAAATAGTGTGAAAGCTGATTTACAGAGAATGTCAACTCCACTTCTACTATACTCTTTCAAATATATGCATTGAGTTTGCTAGAAGAGAGACCAGTTTGAACCAATTCAGTTTGCCAGCCTTTCAGCAAACATGTTCTGTTGACTGATTATTCTGCTATATATAGAAACTAACTTCTCAAAAGTTGGCCTTGACAGGAGCCAAGTCAGAAGCGTGCATTGGATAAACAGCTTCTTGTTGAACTAATATTTAAGTTTGCAACAAGAAAGACCGTTTTTGAAGGAAATCAGGTGGATAAAGCAGGATAGTTGTATTTGGCTGAAATAACAGGAGGTTAAAATAGGCATGTATAAGGTATGACTGTTTTTTCTTGGCAGTTCCAATATGCAAGTACAGAAATTGGAGATGAATGAGACAGCAATCCAATATACATTATTTTATTTTCCAACTGTTTGCTAACTTTTCATAATTTCACAAAAAGATTTGAAAATACTACAGAAAAAATTGAGTTGAGAAATCACCTGCATTTTTTTCTGGTAACACCTTTGTGAAGAGATGAACTCCATTTATTGAACAGCACATAGTGGCATAATTTTCGTGCCCTACACATAAATATGCAGTAGAACTTACCTGATTCAGATATCATAATTGTAAATGTGCTGGAATTAGTTTAGAGATTAAAACTTTATGTTGCCAAAATAGAACTTTATGAAGAATGCCTTAGATATTTAGCTGTAAAATTTTAACTACCTTCTTGCGTCTTTCTTCATATAAATGTCTTTAATGCGTTTATTGTCTTAGCAGTATGCAATTCCTGGTGATGACAGAACATGTTGGATGATCCCCCTATATCCACTACCATCTGATCTTCTCAAGAAACAAATAAGCCATATGAAATGCAAGTGCAGGACATTCCAACCATGCTTCTGTGCTCAGGAAATTATGCTGAGGACAGGGCTTTTGATTCTAAATGAGAATATATATCTAAGCCTGTAGCTACATGTCTTCCTTATCCTGTGAGCTATATGCTAAAATCTTTATCTCAATTATAAGATACATATCATGTATATAAGAGAATTGAAGGAACAGTGAATTGCAGGAGTGCTTTCATCTTGAGATGACAATATACATCTAGAAATCAAGAACCAGATGTTGTCTACCTCTGAACTAAGAGTTATGTGCATGACAGTACTCATCACAGTCACACATTGGGTATAACACTTTAGTCTTCATAGTGTTCCAGGGGCTTTTCTTTTTTGTAATTAGGAGGAAAACAAATCTTTGCCTGTGAGATTCTTACAAATACAGTTAAGACAAAATACATAAGCATAATTACAAGCTGAAATAAAGAACAAAGATCTGAATAAGATAATAACTTAAATGCATCATCTGCACTCATGTAATTTAGATTGTTTACACAGTGCTTCACATGCCCAAATTAGCTTTCTTCCTTTAAAGAAATCTGCAGAAGCAAGTTAATTTGCATGAGTTATGCCTGTACAGTTGTGAATTTAGCACTCATTTAATATTTTGCATAATTAATTTTATAATTTTATTATATGGAGATAAGTATGTTCAACTTTTTCTTTCTTTTATGATTTGCTGTTGTTCTGGGAATTGCCATGTTCCCTGCATAACAGTAATAGCATAAGCTATAAGAAGATGCCTGGTCTTCCATTTGATTATACCATAAAGTGTCTTAAAGATGTATGAGAAAGTTTGTCAAACAAATGAGATTTAGTGGGAAGATTGAAGAGGCCAATCTTCTATGTTTTTGTAGTCGTAATGTAGTCTTCATGCTTAATAGGGGGTGTGCTTCTCTTTTAGGAAGTATTCTTTAATTTCAAACTCTTCCTTGCCACAAGGAGCAGCAGATCAAAAAATATAATGATCCAAAACCAATATTTTAACAGGTTTTCTGCTTCCTATGTTTACAAATTTTCTATGAGCAATATTGTCCAATTGGATTTCATGGACATCTACCTACCAGCTTTCTGATCTGCATATCAACTACTGTTAAATTCTGCACATCTTTAACATTCCTAATCTGGAATCAGAGGTTTTGTCATGAGTCACTGATTGCATGTTGGTGGTATTTTCTCCTTTGAACTCTATGAGAAATTCTGTTAGCTTCTTTAGTTTGGCCACAAAATCCCGTTACCAAACTCGTTTTCTACAGCAGTTGTCAAAAGAAATGAAAATGGAGTCGGCAGGATTTGGAACCTGTTATTCAAGCTTATTTTAAAAAAAAATGGTTTTGTGGCATTTTCATAGCTCTGTTGCTAAGTTTAACCCATGACTTCTTAAGCAATAGCCGGTAAATGTTTTACTAATTTAGGTCTCCCACAAATTGGTGAAATTCTGTGAAGCAATACATTCTCCCCAATCATCTAGGAAAATATGTTTGTAAAGATCTTTCAGGTTTTGCAGTAGGTCTTCATGTCTAGCCAAGAACAATTAAAAGCAATTAAAGTCGCATTATCAGTTTAACAACCTAAGGGGAAGACACATAGTAAATATTTATAGGTAAACTCAGAAGATCATTAAAGCTGTATTATTTAATTGCTTCTTTTATTGACTTTCCTATTTTTAGAAAAAAATTAAACACTTCAGGCAATAGAAAAAGATATAATATGGGCCAACACAGTGGTAGGAATACAAACATTTGGATACGTTTTGAAAGCATAGTGCATTCTTTATTTTCCATAGTTAAATCATCTAGATGTTTGCTGCAAAGACATACTCAGCATTACACTTCAGAGTTTTAATATTATTTAATAATTTCCAGTTTTATTAATTTCTATTTGATTTAACATTTTTCATTGCTCAGACTCATTATTCTGGAGAATTTTATCTATAATATCAGGTATGGAATGAAGGAAGAAAACCTTTAGGTAGTCTACCTGACAGTTTTGTAATGAAACAGACTGAATATATAAAGATAAGGAATAGTTCTAACTCTACAGACAGAAGAAACAGAAGATTGGCAATTTCAGAATATGAAGTTTATTTTCTTTTGAATTGCATGTCTATTCTAGGAAGAAGATAATATATTATCTTCTGAAATACAGAATCTAATTCAAACTGAAAAGTTACACTTTTTTTCTGGATACCAATTGTAAAAACATCATCAAAACCCACCTGCTTGGCTGAACATGGTATTCTCAAGGGACTAATCCTGGTATCTTGAAGAGAGTTCCAGTGCTGGTGATCCATAAAAGCAGTGCGTTGTTTTTTTAGTTCATTTCAGTTACTTTTCCTAGCGGTGCCACAGATTTTCTCCATGCAATGAGCCAATCTTCCTTTCATTGGGCTTATCACTTATTTCTCTTTTGATACTTTTGTTCAAGCAGGTTGTTGGTTCATGCAGATGCTAGGTTTTCTCTCTGCTCAAGTGCTCGTCCATTAGTTTTCCTGACTGTGACATATAAGGTATATAGCAAGAAGGCATTTTTAAATAACCTTCTGCTATGCACCGTGGGCAGTGATTGACTGAAATTGTGCAGGAGGATTTCCACTGCTGCTTCCCTCCCTGGTAAAACAGGTTGTGGCAGGCACCACGAAATTATTCTTTCATAATCAATAGACACTACACGGGGATGAAAGAGGTCAGCAGTGATGTCCTGTCATTAGGTGAAATTGCTACGACATATACAAATCCACCTCAATCTTCAACTTGCCATTAGGTGAGCCATCAAAGGTGTGACACGATGGAGAACACCGCAAGGCTCCTCTTTGTCTTCTTGCTCCTCTTTGCAGCTGCTTCCACCTTTTTCTTCTCCTCCCACCCTTGGACTACCAAGAGGCCGCGTGGCTCTTTATGCTGTCAGGTGCAGGGGCAGAGGTTGGCAGGTGTCTCCTTCCCATGCTTTCCAAGATAGATGTACCCTACGTATGATGAGAGTTAGTCTACAGGATGCATTTGACACTGGAAAATTATTTCTCCCATACTCTGTTTTTTTTTGTCTCTGCAGTGTCTGAACCAGCACTACTCAACTGACAGAATCTATTCCAGGCCCTGGCTATGAATAAATTTTAGGCAGTCTCATCCTGTATTGTAAAATTTAGTATTTCTCACCATTTTTCCAGTCCTTTTGGGCACATAAATGTGCCAACCACTGCAGTTCTCATTTCTGAAGAGGTCATGCAGGGGCTGGCTGGACCACAGTCCTGTGGTGGTAAACTTCTTGGTGGACCTCAGTAAGCTAAGTAAGTAGGTGTAGGTGAGCCTCATGAGCCTCATCATCAGATTATTCCTCTCTGTAGGTCAGTACAGATCTCTTACAGTGCAGCAGAAGATGAACTTAAAACTGTCACCATAGTCTTTCTTTGTGAGGTTTATTTCAGAAATGTAGAATTGTGTAGGTTTATTTTGTTACAGATTTAAAACCACTATAGATGAAAACATAGCTGTTTGGAAATGTTCTGGGTTTCTTGTTTCCTTCTATTTCTTGTTCTTGCTTCTGCTTTAAGGAAACCAAACAACAAACGCAAGGCTGACAGCTGTTTCAGCCGAGCAATCTGGCATTTTATTACCTGAATCTTATGCTATTCCTGAGGAGTTCCTTGCCACTGGCTACTCTGAGTTGTCAAAGATCACCATAATCAGTTCAAGATGGGTGAAAGAGAAATCCCCTGAAGATTACTAAACAGAAAGAAAGTGTGTCTGGTTCAGGAAGCTCCTGAGTTGTAATGGGAGAATTGCTGGGAGAAGTATCACATCTGGCCAGCGTTTTTGGCCCTTGTGGAAGGCAAGGCCAGATAAACTTTTGTTCATACCCAGTACAGCTCCCAGGTTCCCACAGAGATAGATCAATTTTTCCAGCACTTTAATACTTTTCATGGTTCATGAATTTTGTAATCTAACCCAGACCTGTCCCAAAAATATTGCAGCCTATCTTTCGAATTCTCACCAGCATCATTTCTATGTAAAACACTGGACAAAACCTTGTGTTTACCCTAAGGACTCCCCTACTGTAGTAAAACTACAGTTTTACCACCCACAAAAACTGATTACAAGGTACCGCAGCCCTCAGAATAGTAAGCATTGCAGAAGAATAAATTTTATACATAAGTTAATAAGGAAAATAATATTTTCTCAGCATTGGGGAAGAAGTGAGAAACAATGGGCACATTTAGTTGTTTGGTAAATTGAATGTATGTAATTTCACCTGGTCAAATACCAAGCTGGACTATGGTAAGTTTTCAAACTCTAAAAAACTGCAACTAGAGCTGCATAAGCTGCATTTATCTGTATTGAGTCATCAACTCTGCCGATGTTTCTTAAGTTTGTAGTTAGGGAAAAGGGAAGATATTTCAGGGAGAGGCATGAACAGTCAGGATGGTGATATATGCATACATAGATACATATATATATATTTAAGGAGTGGGTGGACTGACTGTTGCTTAAATAAAACCCTTCATCATTCCCAGTACTAAAAAAAGGTGTGATAATGGTGTAAAGAAAAAGTGGACCAGCGTGGTTTGAATATAGAACGCCCATCAGAGCTGCTTGACAATGTCTTGCCCACATCACACTGATGCTGAGGGGACTGCTCCACGGCAGTCTTTTATCTGCTAAGGTTTACTCAGGTAGTCCAAGGTGACTGCTTGCACTTGGACTTAGAGCAAAATTCTTGTCAGTGAAGGTTCACCTGCCCAGAAATACCCTTTGAGTTCATTTGGGAGGGGAGTGTTGGTTTTCTTTCCATACGAAGGAAACCACAGTAACTAGACTGTCTATTTTGGTTCATTTCAAGCCTATTTATTCGCACGCTTTTTCCTTTATGCAGAGCTGTTTTTGTGAACTTAAAAGACATCATTGCTGATTTTCTGATATGTTTGTTCTAGTAATTGAGCTTTTGTTTGTTTAAATACAGTAAATTGTCTCATCAAAATGGGTGAGGAGAATTCAAACAGCTGAAACTAAACGCTGCCAAAGTTTCAACTCTGTATTAACCCTTTACAATACTGATAATGAAGCAATTGTTACTGACAAAGGTAAAAGCAGAATTGTAAACTGTACAAACATTTAGCATCTGGCAAAAAGCAGGTATCTTCAGACCATCTTTATTGTTGTAATACATATATAAATTGACATGTTTGTACTAAGTAGCATTCATTACATAAACTTTTATTAGAATTACTCAAGGTACACTCGATAGAGATCTTTTTAGCCTCAGTGATCTTGATTCTGGTTTTACCTGTGGTAATTTTATTCTGGTGACATGGCACTGAATTTATCAGATTTCTCCCTCACATACACTTGAAGATAATAAAGTCAGATCATGGTATATCAAAAGTATATGACCTAGGTATCATATTGCTCCATTTCCTTCAGCTTTGTGTATACAGCTATTTCAATCATCTATGGTTGCAGCAATCTAGAGGTGCTAGGTTGTGATTAATATTGTGGTGTTTTTCCTTACATGATGTTTATGCACTAAAAGCAGAAATCACGGTGTTAATTTTTGGCATGTTCTAATGCCTGCAGTTTGTCCTTCCACAATTTGCTTTCTTCTCTCCCCTGCCCCCCACCTGAGTTGAACCATGTTGCAAAGTAATACAAAAGCCAAATCATTATTCAACTTCCCGAGATAATTCTCTTCATTGTTCACTTTGGTCTATGTACAGCGTTTAGAATTGTATGCATTCGTGATCATTAGTTGCCAGCCCATTATATCAGCTGAATTTCTTAGGCAGCTAAAGTTTATTGCATGATTTTGAGATTTAAACAAAAAGATGATCATTCCATTAATATGTGTGCGCAAATAAATTAATGAGTTGCTCTACAGATAATTACTGAATTTACCTTTAGAATTACGTTTACAAAAAGCGACATTTTTTGATGTATGTTTTCTTATTTTTTATTTTGGTAAATTTCATTATTATAACCTCAAAAACTTTGAGGTTGCCAGTTCTTTGCTCTTTTTTTTGTGAACATTGTTAAGTACACATCTAATAAGTATTTGGATTCATTAGTGTATGCAATGTAGGATAAAGAAAAATGCTTAATGCTCTGAACTACCTGTATTTTAGAGGGGTTTGCATTTTTTATTATTGTAAAAGCATTGTGGTGTTGGCCATGTGTATTAGTAGCTGTTACAGAAGAGTTTGTTTCAACATCTGTCGAGGCTACAAGGAATTTTTCCATTTTGCCCAAGGGACTTTGAGACGGGTGCTTTGCGTGCAAGGGATACTAGTGCCTGTGGAGTGCAGCGTGAGAAATACTTTGCATTTCATTCCATTCCTCTAACAAAATCGAGTTCCTTCCAAACAAATAACAGAGGTACATAGCCTTAATCTTCTTCCCCTGATGCTGCTCTGAAAAATACACACATATTATTAGTGTTAAGTTATGGATCAGGGATACTTGGGAGGTCTCAGATCTTTAATAAATTTTGGCCAGACCTCACTTCAGAGAAGCAATTCAGGCGCTTAACGGGCATCGATTGTCATTTGAGACAGCCAAGGTTAGTCAGTCTGGCCTCCAGCTTTCTCTTCATAAGGAATGGGTCTTCCACGGGTCCTATGTTTTATGTACGATCATGTAGAGATGCCTTAGATCTCCAGTGACACGACATACATGCATCTAACGCCGTTCTAAGGCACCAGGACCCACCCACGATGCCTCCTCAAGTCCTACTAGAGGTCCCCCCATCCACTGAGAGCAAGCTCCCCGTCCTGCATGCACAGAAGTAGCACCATTTACAAACGGCCAAACTGGAGAGGGGTTGTATCATGTCCTCACACATAAGTGGCAGAACGGGAGTGCCTTAACGATGATCAGAGCTGAGCTTTCAAACACCTTTACTTAGGGAATCTGGTTTTCTTAATCATAGAATCATAGAATCATAGAATCACTAAGGTTGGAAAAGACCTCTTAAGATCATCAAGTCCAACCATCAACCCAACCCCCCCATGCCCACTCAACCATGTCCCCAAGCGCCTCATCTACACGTCTTTTAAATCCCTCCAGGGATGGTGACTCCACCACTGCCCTGGGCAGCCTCTTCCAAGGCCTGACCACTCTTTCAGGAAAGAATTTTTTCCTAATGTCCAATCTAAAATGTAATGGCCTTTGTTATCTGCCGGTAAAAACAGGTAGGTTGTTTTTTTCTGCGCAGAAAAATCAAGGCCTTTTTAACTGTTCTAAAGAACTAAGTTTATTTTAATAGTTTCGTTTTATTACCTCTTGTCCTAGCATAATGTTAATTTTCACATATAACACATTATCTTACTATAGTTCACCAAGGAAATACATATCTTTGTTAAATGTTATGTCACACTACCAAAGAGTGGTTGCAGAATAGCCCAGGGTTGCACCCCAGGTTTTACTGAGCGGTATTAGGCTTCCGTAGGCGAAACTTTAGGAACACAGTAACCTGCTCACGTTGCGCTTCGCTTCAAGTCATTCCCTTGTTTATAAAAATATACACATGCATTTCTGCCAAAGCGATAGTTACAACCCTGAAGCAACCGCTGCCTGCCTTGCTGGAAGGTAGTCTTGACTTTGGCTGTTGCCTACATTCAGAAAGCACTTACTCTTTGTACAGTATTAAAGAAAATGCCTAAGTGCTCCCGAACTGCTGTTTCTAGACTGATGCCTGCCAAAAGCGCGACCCGGCTCTTTGCTGATGCCGCATGACTAATGCAGAGCGGGGCAATGCCTGGCCGAGCACCTCTGCCCCTGGGCAAACACGGACTTTGGAGTCTGCCGCAAATACGGTCAACACGGGGGCCCAGCGTGGGGTACTTGGCTGGGGTGGGGGCGAAATCTTTCCTTTTTGCAAACTTTGTCCACGCAGACATCTTCCTGCCAGCATTCCTTAAATTTTTTATGCTGTAAATAGAGTGGGGAATATAAAACGCAGCTGTATGTATGTGTGGTTAAGGACGGATTCTGCACGTATTGTTGAAGGTGAATGAAGTTAACTTGGGGGGCTGCTTGCCTGAGTGGAGGTTGTCACTTAAAGTTTTATAGGGTCAGATGCTTTCTCATGTTCAGCTGCAGTAAAACTGACCACAAATCAGAGAAGAAGCGATTCTTACAATTTCTATGTAAGAAATTCTACAAATTCTATAAATTGCCAGAGCTGTGGCAGTTTTTGTATCAATAATGCCTTTTTTCTTTTCCCTTTCAATTCTTGAAAATCTGTTTCCTCCCAAAATTTCCAGAGCTTGCCAAGAGCTCTCCCGTGCTTCCCCCAAGGTCAGGGCGTTTTCCCACTCCACGTGTCCTCTTCCCACCTGCAAAGCACCCATGCCTGGTTTGCTGTGGCCCCCAGCCCCTCCATCCCCCAGTCCCCCGGCTGCCCATGCCCTTCTGCTGGTCTCCTGGCCCCAGGGGGGTACTGAAAGCCCTGGGACCCCCACCTGGCTGCGGCAGGAGAAGAGCTGCCCATCACTGGAGAACAAACTCCAAGGTTGGCCAGAGACGGCGAAACTGGGTCCTGCATCGGTAATGCCTTAAAAAGTGTTTTTCCCAGGGCTGAAATGCTGTGTTTGTGGTTTTCAGAGATCCCCTTGGTCTTGTACCTCTTTGGCCTGATTTCCATCACCTGGCTGTGGGGAGGACTGCACATGGCTTACCGGCACCTCTGGATGTTAGTCTTCTTCATCATCTTCAACAGCCTGCAGGTAAGAGCCGGCGCCTTTTCCTTCGGTCCTCTTGCAGAGCTGGGGGTCATCTCCACCGCTCACAACTTATTCGGCATTTCAGCTTCACCGGCTTGAACGACATGCAGAAACACATCGTGGCACGGTGGAAGTGTTAATTATGTATTCTGTTTATTTCTGAGATTAACATAGAGACTGCATATTAAAAGCAAGGGATGCATTGTTTTGAAACAATAGCAGTATAATTGCATAGATTTAATTTCATAGCTAATACACTGAGAAAGAAAATTGCTTGCTTCTGTATGTAATATGTTACTGAGATAAATATAGTAAAACTGAAATATCTGCAGCCTTTGCAAAAACATTGAGTATTTCAATTTTCTGTATGTGTTAACTCTAACAAAAAAAAAAAACATACAAAGATTTTAAAATAATATAACCATAATATTGAATTTTTTTTCATTATTAGAGGTGAGCCTTGAGGCTTAGCTTTTCTCATGCAATACACATATGGGTAAAGCAAAGATCTTTTCATTGGAAAAAATCAAATGTAGACTAGATGTTGATTATTAGTTATAAAAAATGCAAATAGCCTTCTGCAGAATTTTACACATGCAAATGCTTCCACTGGACTCAGTACTGCATTACACTGAATTCAGTGCTATACAGCACATTGTGGAGTTGTTTACAGAATAGAGGATAGTATATCACAGATGGGAAAATGCCTCTGATGTCTGAAAACAGTGAAATGATGAGGAATTAAAAAAATATATATCCAAATCTATGGTGTGCAAGTTCCTTTGACATTTTTATAGCAGAAACACCAGTGTTACGGTGTATGAATTATTTTTAATTTATTTAAAATCTTTATACCTCATCAAATAAACATTAATTTAAAAGTTATGTTTTCACAGAACAGATTTATCTTATATTTTTATTTATTATTATATTATATTAGTATTTATTATTATCAAAAAAGTGGGAGTTTCCTTGAGGAGAAATCTAAACATTTTCAAAATGTACATCTCAGATATAATACTTTTTTAATTTGAGAAAAAAAAGTAGCTTCCTCTCCTTGCAATACATTTGATTATTCAGTATATATTGTCATTTAACTATTTTGTATATATTGTCATTTAACTATTTTGTATATATTGGCATATATTGGCTCACAGTAGTTATGACGTTTTTTTCTGTGAAGTTACATGAGTAGATTTGCTCTAGTAATTGTCCACAAGCAAATAAAATTGCTTTTTAGGAAGGCAGCTGAGCTTTTTTTAAAGTCCGAGTGCCACAACTCTGCAGGACTGGCAGCAGTACCAAAGCGCATTCCCTCCCTTTCCTCGCCCCCTGTAAAATCTCAGAGTCCAGGCAAACCCCCTCGGGAGTTTTAGCACTACAGCTGTAACTGCTGCAGCTTTACAGTGAAACTTAATGCACTGGTAGAAAGCACAAAAGTGTGGTGACGTGTGTGTGCATGTAGATATACATATATATTTTTATATATCCTTCCTTCCTGTCTCTCTACAAAGAATTATTAGTATAATACGATCTGGGTTTGCATTACATAGATCTATCTTGGATACAAATTTTTGAAAAGGGTAACTCACTATAATTGAGATTTTTTGGCAGAGGTAAAACAGTGCCAGAGCACTGTAATATGCATGGATATTTGCTTTAAATAAAATTACTTTCTTGCCAGTGCATATTTAGAGAAGAGGGATATGAGTACTTTGTGAAAATTATTATTCTTGGCCAGAGTGTTGACCCTTCCGTGTAATTGCCAGAAGAGACTTTATATTAGTCTGCTTTATATAACTGGAAAATTCATTTTATTCAAGTAAAGTTCAAAGCTGTAGTATTATTGTTATTTTAATTAATGTTGCCAGTTTCAAGACACCAATTCATGCAATAGGATCAAGAAGTAAAACAGGATGTTGAAAGCAAGTCGTGTAAAATATGAAACCCACAAGGTCTGTGGGGGATATACTGCAGTAGTGGTCCAGTATGATAGCAGGTGATATGGAAAACACAGATATTAAAACATGCCTAGAACAATGTTTAAGTCATGACTGCTATTAGAGATGCACCGCTGAATGACTCCAAAGCTAGGATTTTTTTTGGATCCAGGTGAAAGTGAGATGATACCAGAAATATTTGCTTTTCTCAATCTATGTGATGTTTTTCAGTAGGTTAAATTTAATGCTTTTTATGTAGTTTTGTTTCCATCCATGCACTCTAAAATCTTTGAACTTTAGGAAGTATTATTTTTTTCTTTTATTGGCTATTCTTTGATTGTTGACTGGTCTCTTTTCAGCATTGCTTGTCCATACAAAAGTTATATACCAATAAGACCTGCATAGGTAGTACCTAACTCTTGTGTGCTTCTGCTGGAACGTTTTTGTGGCTTTTCTAATGTCAGAAATATTTCTACCATAATTCCATGCAACTGAAAGAATAGATATTTCTCTATATATTGTTTTGGTACTCAAGGACATAAATAACTTTCACTTTCAAGAGCTATACCCGTCAGTCGGCTGTATCCCGCAGCAGCGTGGGGTCACACAAAGATCAGGTAACCTCTGTTGGTGGATGGATTTCTGATCTTTCAGAGGCATGTCCCCAGTTGCATCTCCACCCTCAATTAGCCAGCTGGGAAATATATATTCAGAAACTTGGTTTGAAATCTTTCAGAGGAGTTAGGAAATGAAAAATGAAGAAACCAAACACCACAGGATTCACCCTCCGCTGGCTGGCTTGTTATGTTGTTATCGCTGCTGTGCAACCCCGTGGCGATGCCAGACTGCCCGCATAGCCCGTATTTCTCCCTTTAACACTCCAGCACGAGCAACTGCTTCACCAGTGGATATCTCTTGTATTGGGATCAATTAATTTAGCTTCTTGACCTAATGATAGATCACAATATCTGGGGGATAACTGTAGATGTCAACTGCCCTGCAGGAGATACTGCAGCATCTCCATGAGAGGCAAATTTCTATTCAAATTACATCAATATTGATCTTCCACATCAAAAGGAGAAATCTGTTATTTTTGCTATTCCTAGTCCTAGAGAATCTGTAAAATCTCAAATACAAAATAAGTGTTCTTTTATTAAAAGGAGGTGCAATAATTTCAAATGTATATTCTCTTCTTGGTTACTCTTTTAAATTAAAATGTGCAGGTCTGTAGCTCCAACTCAAACAGTAGTAAATAAAAACTTTTCCTACCAGCAATGAAGAGCTCAAGAACTTCACATTTTAAAAACATTGTTTTCCTTTGCTGAAGTTTTTAGGTGTAAAATGTAATAGGACAGTATCCACTACCTTTTATTACTAGGTATTGGAAATTACTTTTTAAAGTATAAAGTTACCAAATATTTACAAGGAAAAGATACCTTTTTAGTGTTGGGTACCCTGACAACAGTAAAAAAAAAAAGGAATAGTTCTTTCACAGGACTACAATTTTTTTATTTTTGTTTGTTTGTTTTAATAGGTGGTTGTCTTCTGTGCTTTGTAAATCTCTACAATAAAACAAGTTTGAAAAATATGTCCTGGAACACCCCCACTTTTTAAATAACTGCCCCACATATATTGTCCTCCTGTTTTAAAGTTACCATTTATCTAATCAGGAAACAGGAAAACTGATGTGTGATTCAGGTGACCAGACATGCAACATGAAGTGAAAAACAGGGAACGAACAAGGTGAAGATTTCTTTAATCTCTGCTTTTCATCACATAACCAGATACACCGAATTGTCTTAATTTGAGAAAAAGTCAGTATGCAAGCTGCTTGTGTAGAAGAAAATGATGTATTACAAATACTGGATACTGAACACACGGAGGTTTTGCTGTAAGCAGGTATAGCTTTATAAAGCTTCCTGCTAAGGAAGCTCCAGGCTTTGCAGAGCCGGGTTCATCCATGACACGGACAGACGTCTCCAGTGTCCTTTGAAGCTTTAATCTGAGCCCGGCTCTTTGGGAATGGGGGAGGAAAATGGGACTTGACAATGAATAACACATTTTCATAATGATTTGAGAGGAACTTGCTGTCTTTTAGTGCATGCTGTTGGCATCTCGTTTCCATGCGTTATGTCTTTATCAGCTCTCAAAATCGACAATGATTGTTATAACAAGGCTGATTTTCTGCAATAAAAGGCAGTTTTACCGTTTATTGGTGGGCATTTCTGTTATACAACATGCCCTATTTCAGCTGGAAAGCAATTTGGTGTTCATTAAAAGCTTTTCCCCAATAGGAGAGAGAACATGAAATGGTTTATGACAAACAGAGACCTGCTTCCCTGCTGCTCAGGAGCTACAGACTGTGTAACGAAGCAGAACATGACCCATTAAAATGTGTGGGGTATCCAAACGGATTCAACTTAGGAGATTGGAAGAACACTGCATGTTATCCAATTTAGTTGTTTAGCCGTATGACATACATTTCCTAGGAAATGCACTTAGAAAAATCATCTACTGAGGACAAATGGTTTCCGAGCACTTCCTGCGGGAAACAGTTCCCATCAGAGACGAGTGGATAATACAAGCTATTCTGGTGCATGGAGGGGAAAGCAACCCTTCCCCTGTAACTTCAGGAATAAATACGCAAAGTGCCGTATGGGGGGACCACAGCTGGTGGGAAAATAAAAAATAAATTTAGAAAAGCATGAAAGGAAAAGGATAAGGAGCGTGTTTGGGATATCTGATGTTTTGAGTTCCTTGGCAATATGCTCCTGCTCATCCTACCCAGGCAGAAACATATTCCATGCTCTCGTGTGAAAGGCCCCGGCTCCTCACCTTTTCTCTTGCAAAACTGAGAGGAACATTTACCTTTTTTCTTTACGTATTATTGCCTTTGTGGATTTATTCACAAGATATTTGCTGGGATCAGGAGTGAAAGAATAAGCTGCTGTCTTATGTGCTTCTCTCTAAAGGTTAGGATTTCACAAGCTGTTTTGCATACGCTATACTCGTCTAAACAATCACTGTGTTTTTCATGCAATTAAGGGGGTGTTTCTGGTTTGTATAGCTAACGTCATCAGTGGCATATTTGCCGTTCGATGGATCCAAAGTTCAGGGCAGTGGGTGGATCTCTTCCCATTGTTTGCAGAGGGGTTGGGATGAGGCTTCAAACCTGTTCTTAGGCTCTTCCCTGCAGCCAACTTTCTCAGTATAATCTTGATTATTCTTTGGCTGTATTTCCAGCAAACTGCGTTGCACACCCCAACCCTCTATCTTATAATTTAAGTGTATCTACACTGCAAGCTACAAGGTATGAGATACCCCTGAGCTACCCCTGTCGTGGTTTCCTGCTTTAAGCCCCACCATGCCCTAGCCCCAGTAGTAAATTAATTGCCTTTTTTAATAAGTAATTTTGAATCAAAACCTTGCTTTTACGAAATACTGAAATGTTACCCATCAACGGTATCAAAACTCCATTTTTCAGCAATTTTAAATCAGGAGAAAAGTAAATCAAAACTGGGAGGTGTCCCATTATTAACCACAGTATTCAAAAAGTTCTTGTGTGGTTGTTTGGGCTGATGCAGATAAGAGTAAAATGTCTTTGCCATCTCTGTGTTTAAGCACACCAGGGTGACTCATGCCCACATAATGACCAACAGTGTTATATGTAAAATACATCTTCCCAAGAAACACAGGAAAAACCTGGCAGTAAGGGTTGACTGGTGGCTTTCCAAACTGGGCAAAATGGCTGACTTCCCTAATAGGACATTTTTAAAAGTCAACTTATTTGTAGTGAATTTCAGTAAAAGAAGATTCGGGAGTTCAGGTACAAATGTTTGAAAAGCCCATGGTACCTTTAACGAGAAATGTGGACGTACAGAAAATGAGTGAACAGGTGCACGCCCAAACCTGGCGTTGGCTGGAGTAGACGTGATTCACCAAACTTCATTAATTAAAGTAGTAGAGACAAACCAGAATGGGAACAAGGGCTAGCTCAGGTAGCAAAGGAGATAAAATATCAGCAAAAACTAGTAGATGTGGTGGCAATGGAAAAACTCCAACATTATAATGAAGAATACCCTGTTTATGGCACAACAAAAAATAAATGTAGCAAGAGAAATCAATATGCCACATTTTTAGAAGACAAAAAAAAGTAAAAAAATACAGCATATTGAGAAAGCAAGAAGAGACAAACATATACAGTTTTGTAAATGCATTATAGTAGTGTAGTAAAGAAAATAAACAAAGGTGTATGGTTTATAAAGCTCATTCCAGCACCAGTTGCAAGTGAAAGATTTTTTTTTTCCCTAGAACATACTGTTTAACTATGGACACTGAGGAGGCCACCTCTATAACTATGGTGGGCTGCCTGAAGATTTCGCAAAAAAATTGTTCTGTACTGCAGATAAGCCCAACAAAAGACAATGAGGTCATCGTAGTATTGCCAGGATAAGGTGAGCTACAAGCAGAATATCAAGAAAAGCACATAAGCTTGTTCAGGTAGAAATAGTACAAGCACTATCAAACCCTCTTCTGTCAGCTGAACGCATAAATCAATCACAGTTGAACACAGCTCAAAGAATTCGTATGCTACCCCAGAAACAAAATAAAATACACATCCAAAGCAGGCATTGCATTTTGACATCTGTGCAATAGAGTAGGTTCCTATGCTGTTTCCAGGGGCTTGAATTCTCTTTCAGACTTTCTATACCTGGAAGGAGAGAAAACAGTATGCTCAGTACAGTTCACTTGTTTAATAAGTGAACAACACAGGATTAGAAAAAGAAGTTATTTGAGCTAAAGTAAAAAACCCTAAAAGTGTGTTCAGTATATGCATTTATTAAAAAAAAAAAAAGTAAAAAGAACTAATATAAAGCAAATAAAGAATTATTGTCACTTTTTGAGACTTGGCACTTTTTGACATCAGCAGCTAAACTTTTGGATGTAATCCTGATTGGGCAATAGCGTTGGTATGCATTATACCAGCTGTGCAAACTTATGAAGCCATCTGATTGACTTGATTATTCAGTGAATCAAAACAATGCAGTATTCAATTTTATATCCCTTTCTCTATGTATATTACTTCCTTCTTAAAGAAGAATTCTGTGTTCCTAGTTACCACCCTAAACATACTCTAATACATGATTACTGTAATGACTTATGAAATTATGGTAAAATATTCTCTTTACCTATTCAAGTTCTTACGTAATGGACCCAAAGCCAGTCAATAGCTGAAGACAAAACAGAGAAAAAAGTGTGCAGTGTCAGGTAAACAAAGGAAGCATTGTTAGGTTGGAATTAAATATCTCCTAAATATATAGGAGAAATTGTCAGAAGAAAGTAGCTTGTGTCTAGAGTTGTGTTTATGATGATAAAATATACAGAATATTGCATGATAACATTGCAAAAAATACAGAGTGAAAGAATGTACTGAAGTGGGCTTTGATTTACTGGATTTTTAACCAATTGTCAATCAAAAACATTTAGAGAGTATTTCAATCTGTTACCTATTTACAATAGAAAAAATGAATACAATGTATTTTTTAAAACAAATAATAAGGAAATAGCATTTTAGGTCTTCAAGCATTTATGAAACTACTTTAGCAGTTCTTGAAGAACTTACATTAAAAATAGATTTCAAGAAAAACCTCTAAACATTTAAATCACTTTTTGAGGTGGAAGATGACAAAGCAGTTTTAACCATTCCCCTAGGAAGGTGTTAGTGATAGCAAGAATAATGTAGTACACAACGACAAGTAAGAAATATAACTAATATGTACTGCTACAGCCAGTGGAAGTATATCTACTGAAAAGCACTTGAGATCTTTCAGTTCTGTCAATAACAGTGGACTTTTATTGTGAACAATAAAACAGCAACCATTTTGATTTGGTATCCGTAACAAATAACCCGCCTCTTAATTTTACATTCCTGCCAATCTCTTTGTGTCACTATAAATAGCATCTTTTCAGTAACTCAGCTAAAATAGGTATCTCAACATAATCATAATGTAGAGTAATCTTTATTTTGCCTTTTAATCCAGACTTCTAAATTCTGTACTATTATTTTAAGACCATTAATTGATGGTCATAGAGTTCAGAAGTTGAGAGTGTGGCTTCTAAGTCTTGAAAATAATGAGTTTCTTTATAATTGGCTGAAGTACTTAATGCTTTTTTTTACCTTTGACGGGTTTTCACTGGCAAAGCCTGCTGCGATCACTGGTGGGGTTTGAGAAGGAGAGAGGCCGCAAACAACAGGGCAGTAACAGGCTGAGGACCACTTAGAGGAACCATAAAACCCAGGTCCATGGGCTGAACAGGATTCATCCAGAAGTGCTGAAAGAGCCAGCCATGTAATTGTGAGCTTATTTTTGAAAAATTGTGGTGACTGAGGATAAGTGTGATGGCAAGGAAAAGGATACCATTCCTCCCAGATTTTAGAAAGGCAGAGTATAACTTCAGGAAATTTGCAGCTGACAGTAACTAGGGGAAGTGGAATTCCTCTTGGAAATGAGGCAAAGCACATAACAGGCTGTACCGGGAGGAATTTGGCCAACGGATTGAGTTATCATGCTTGTCTACTCACAGCTAATGAAGCCACACTTGGAATATTATGTCCAGTTTTGGAGTCTCCAGTTCACAAGGTGTGTGGAGAAACTGGTGAAGGTCCAAGGGAGGGCCACCACGGTGGTTGGAGGCCTGGAGCAGATGTCCTGTGAAGAGTGGCTGAGGGTGCTGGGCTTATTTAGTCGGGTGAGGAGGACATCAATGGAAAATGTAATACCAGCATGCAAATATTTGAAGGGTAATTAAAAAGATGATGATGTCGTGCTCTTCCCCTCTACTCTTTTGGTAGTGCCAGGTGATAACAACAAGGGCACGTGGCCACAAAACTGTGGCGTAGGAGGTTTTCAGATTGGACATTAGGAAAAATAATTCACTAGGAGGAAGTACAGAACTGGAACCATGGTCCAGAGAGGTCTGGGATCTCCATTGCTGTATGTTTTTAAGACTCAGCTAGACAAAACCATACCAACCTGATCAATGGACTGACCCTCTGAGTGGACCTGAATGACCTTCAGAGGTCCCATCCAGCCAGTTTTCCTGTGACTCTATGATTTGATGTGTGGGAAGCTCTATTCTCAACCCATTCGTTGTGATAGATAGATAACAACACCGGCCACATGGCCCCGAGATCATGAATTTTTAGAAAAGCGTCAAATATCACAGAACTAATGATAAAACCCAAAGACCTGGAAATTATATAGACAGGAAAGTTTAGGTAAAATATTAGCCATGTTTAGGAATTACTTTGGAACAATGGGTTCAGTTTCTCATGTTTCAGCACTGCAGAGTGGTCTCTATGCATACGTATCTTCATGCTGAACATCATTATGGTATGAAGGCTGATCTGAACATTTCTGTGAAATAAATGCGTGTAAAGTTTTAATAGTCTCTAGAAGAAGAACTGTTCCCTTTTCCTCCACCCACACATTTCCTGCACAAGAACCCTCTATATTGTATAAGCCTGATATTTCACTAGTGTGAGAAGGATGTTTTCTCCTTTTCTGCATAATAAATACAGATGAGGCCTTGTCTGGGGGCTTGTAAAACTCGTGTTAAAAAAAAAAATCCTTCTCTTATTTTCTATATGGCTTCAGTGGCGTCCAGGCAACTACTGCAGAACAAGTGAATGGCATTACTGCTTTTATCTCTTACAGTTTCATTATTACTCAGCATACTCATGATATGCAATTTTAGCAGAGACCATGATAAGCTAAAATTTCATTCTGAAATAACATGAAAATAAAAGGAATTCAGTAAAAACTGACTTCATTAACTTTTTTCTGAAGTAAATGTGAAGTCCCTCTTTGTTTGTATTTTATTTTATCCTTGACATATAATACATTTTAAACAGGAGTCATTGCTGGAAATTGTTTAGATTTTTGGAATATCATCCAGCTGATGAGTGTTGAAGGAATATGAGTTAAAGGACCACCATCCAGCCTTAATTTATAGGGTGACTTGTTGAATTGGTAAGAGAAGAGAACAGAAAGGGTTATTAAAAATGTATGAAAGGCTGGGAAAAAGAAAATCCAATCATTTGAGCATATGGTCCTTATGGAATAATGTATGAAGGAACTTCTGTCATGTGGGAAAAAGGTTATTGTATACAGCAGCCGTGTTGGTTAAGTAGGCGTTCCAAACTTTTAAAAAAATAGACCACTTAATAAGTTTTATCACCTAGTGAAATTCTGCTGGATTGTGGGCAGGATAGAGTAAAATTAATCATGAAAACATCAATGAGACTAATCCTTGGCAGCTTTTTCTTATAGTACTTTTAAAAAAAATTTCTTGTATTAATCAACATGCAGATAAACTGTAAATGCTTATTTTCCAGTGAGGACAGAGCAGTTCTCTAAGTGCAATTGATACTGGTTTTTCCAGCCTAGGAAATAATGAATTAGAAGTTGTCCAAACTAGGACAGAGTTAGCCTTTTAAGCTTTTAGAAACTGTTCAGTGGATTATTTTTAGAAGTGCTTTCTTCTAAAGAAATGTTGTTGTGAGCCCTAACAGGTCATATTAGGACTAAAGGGGAGGTAGTTTGCCAAAAGAAACAATTACTTTTTGAAACAGTGACATGATATATATAGTTTGCTTTTTACTCAAAAGCATTTTGGAATAGAATAAGCAAATAATCTTTGAAATAAAGCTGGGAGACCTCTAGACATCAGCAAAACCCTTTGTGCCACAGTATAGGTTCAGCTATGTCTTATATGCTAAATATGTTTTGATTTTGTCAACTAGAAGCCTGTTAGTTAGACATCAGTTTTACAATTACAGATCAGATACTTAAAAGTAAGATAAAATCCAGCTTGGATGTAGTGAAGTTACACATATAGTCCAAGCCATTATCTGCTAATCGGGCAAAGGAAATGCAGCAAATCTGTTCAACTCTTAGGGAGGTATTTGATACAGTGACACAACAAAATTGGAGGTGTAAGAGTAAAGGGAACAATATGGTAAAAACAAAATGGGAAAACTGAAAAAAACAGTAATCTTGCATCTCGATACTAATCTTCACTTGCATTTCATTATGACTGTGGCAGAAAAAATGCTAATAGAGCATTTTGATTACACAAATTTAGGGGTTATTGGGGATTCAGAGGGCTGATGTATCCTACACAATGAAATGGATGATTTTTAGTCTGTGAAATGAACTTAATAGCAATTATATGAGATCTGGCAACACCAAGTGCAGAATTATGCACTAAGATACTGATAGTGAAAGAATTTCTCCTGTAAGTTGATAAGTTATATATAACTGAGAAGTACAAACTGAGATGGGTGTATTGCTTTGTCTCAGGACAAATGCAAATCACCGGTATGACACAGGCTTGAAAGAAGCAAATGTGATGCTAATTTCATACCCAACAGCAGTACGAATGCCATTGTAAAAGGTACCGGTGATGCGTTATTTGGGATCCTGTGGACATTTCTGAGCCTGTTGGCCCAAGAGATGAATTCTCTATATGGTAGGAGCAGAAAAAATGTATTAGCAGTGATCAGGGATTTGAAAACCTTATTTCAGAAGCCTGACAGTATTTCACATGTCAGCAATCATCTGTTGTCTGTGTGCATACTGGCCTTGATCCAGCAGCCATATAATCACACTAGTGTCATGTTGCAAACAAAATAATGCAACCTGTCTCTCAGCAGGCATTTTTTAGAGACTTCAGTGTTTTTTCAGAGTTGGCCCTAAGTCAGAACAACTTTTTGAGTTGCAACACCTCGGTTCTGCTCCGGAGGCAAGGTGGTGTGAGGGCGTGAAGAAGGCATGGAGCATCACTTTCAAAGTTAAATTCACTTTGACTACATCTACTAGCACAGTGCTCTGCCAGCTGCCATTTGTATGGGCAAACCGTTAAACATCTAACCTGCTCAGAAACACTGAGTGTGGCTGTGATCTCATACCACTAAATTCTTGGAGATTTTCAGTATTTCTTTCTATTAACAAAAGGACCATGAATTTAAGGAACGTTAACTGTACTGTCGTACATTCATTCCAAAGTCAGTTTGTTTGAAAGTATTTAAGTGTAATGTGGCCAAAGTTTTCTTTTCGTACTGAATTTTTGTGATGGATTTTTTTCTCCAGAGGGGAAGATGTCAACAGTTAAATGTGAGATCTGAAAATAACCACTTAGTAGCAACTCTCTCAGGAAGCTTTCTAATGCATGTGAGGACTGCAAATCATTTGTGTCTGGAAAGAGTTGAGCAACTGTGAAGCTGGAGCTAACCACAGTTGGATGAAAATTGCTAACTTATGTTTTCTTTATTTTGAGAAAAATGTCAAGTGTTGCTCTTTTGCCTTTGCCTTGACAAAGGTCAATTGGATTTAAAAAAGCACCAAATCAACTCGTACTGTCAGCTGATTATTTGTCTAAAACTTCAGATGTGTTGTTTTGCTGTTACAACAGAGTCATGGAAAGTTTTAGTAGCAAAGATATATTAGATCCTCAATTGCAAAACTGGGAACCACACTGATATTTTTTCTTTGTTCTTTGTATGTCTTCTTAAAGGATGGTGAGTAGAAGACTTAGTTTTGAGGGGGATATCATCTTATTTTCTCTGTGTGTGTGTGTGTGTATAAGTAAAACACATGATCTACTGGAGACTTCCTAATGTTGTGATTGTGCTTCAAAAAATGTGTACCAGGGAAGCAGCTTGAAAATTGTAATACTTATCCTAAAATATACTCAGACACCCTGCATACCCAGTAGAGGATTTCAGTATTTCTTATGCCCCAGCACCCTCTAGGATTAATCTTTTGAGTTCCAGGAAAGAGAAAATTGGGATTTTACTAGGCGGAGTGATTCCTTTATGAGTGGAGTGGAGCCAGCAGCTCTTGCAGGACCTTCTTCTCATTCCTGACTTCTGAAAGATGGCAGGAAAACAGTGATTCTCACCGTGAAGACTGCTGCTTTCCTGCAAAGGTTCGTTATTTTCACACCAGCTTTTGTGTAACCACCTATTATTAGCTGAGTAGGCCAACCTATGTGACAGAAATTTTTACTTCATAAAAGGAATATGTGCTGATAGGTCTGTTTGCAATTCTGTCATTTCATTTTCACCAGTGAACGAAAAAGGGTTGGTCACACTCCCCACCTCTAGGCACCTGAATTACTACACTGGTTTCCCGAGGGTTTTTATGTGGTCAGTAAAGAGAGAAATGCGATTCCAGAGGATGCTTCACCAGACACGTGGGAGGTTCCTGCTTTGTCATTACTTTCAGTTAGTAGAACACCTCAGTATTTAGGCTCTTTGAACTGTAATGATTTATTAAATAGAAATGTCTTTGTGCTCTAAAAAACCCAACAAAACCCAACACATAAAAAAGTGAAAATAATTAATAGTCATCTTAGGAACTGGTTAGTTTCAGGTTGCCCTTTAATGATAAAAAGAGTGCTTTGTCCTTTCCTTCTGACAGTATTTTTTTGCTGATGAACATCTGCTAAAGTCTTGAGAAATAAGCTCAGGTTAGGAGCACCTTCTTTAGCTGAGTACCTATATACTTGCTTCTCAGTACATGCTAATGCCTAGCAGTTATTTAGACTAAGAAACTATGACTATGTATTAACTGAAGTGCTCTGGAGTTCATGAATGGCCCAGATTTTCGTAGTGTCAAATACTGTACAGGGAACAAAAAGCTGTCCTGTGCCCTAATGTGTAAACTCCAATGTGAGACAAGAAATGGACACGCAGGACACGCAGTACAAGCAGGCAATTAGTCAACGGGCCAGCATGACAGGCAGGCAACAAGCTTTTGTAGCCGGAGACCTAAGAGGAGGTCATCAAGAAGGTGAGCAGGTCAGATGTTTAACTGTTTGTCCATAAAAATCGTAACTGGCAGTGCACCGCACTATTCGAAGTGCTGCATGGTGGAAGGATGAGAGACAACGGGAATAAGTTGAAATAAACCTCAAGTACGCTAGGTACTTTTGAGCTGAGTCAGGGAGGAATAAAGTGTTTCTGTGCTCTAAAAACCACAGTAAGGACCATCGCTGTGGGCGTTTTGCAACAAGCAGCGAAGCTTCTCCCCTTCTTCCCATGGCAGGAATCCAGTCCCATCCTTGAAACTCTACTGAGATTTAGTCCCAATGACAACCCTGTCCTTACGCACCCGCTTCCTTGTCCCCTTCTGCACAGGTTTTAAAAAAATAGTATCTAGACACCGCATACATTGGGAACAGCAAGTCTGCTAGCACCCATTCCAATACTTCTTTGCCTATCTCAGAACTTTTTTCATTTTTCCCTAAGAAATAGGTAATCTCGGAAGGAGGAACAAATAATTTGTGTCCACATTTCCGCGGGGGCTTTGCTTTGCCAATAAGCACAGTGTAGATGTCCTTCACGTAGGCTACAGTAGTATAGGATGTAGTGAGGCCATGGAGTCACGATGAGATTCTTGGACCACCTGAAGTTTTTCTTAAGAAACAGTGTAGAAATAGTATAAAAGTAATTTATCCAAGATCTAGCCGTGTGTGGTGAATTTTGTTTGAAGTTATTATCCCAATCCCTTGAAAAACAATGTAACTGTCCTACTTTCCTTTAAGATACATGAAAACTAACTGAGACCTTACAAAATTTTAGGAATATTTAAAGTAACAAAAATTTTGATAGTTTTGCCTCTCAGAAAATATATTTGTGGAAAAACACAGATTTTATCAGGTATATCTGGACAGAATTGAAAGGAGACTTGAGAAATGCAGTATTTTCACTAATGTAATATAAATTTTAAGTTCATATATTGTAAAGAAATTTCAAAGTGCTCACAAACAGTCATTTTCTGCTTGTGAAAATTATCACAATAGGATACATTGATATAACATATGAAAAACTGAAAATTAATTATTTTTTAACAACTGTGGTTTTTTATAGTTATCTGGCCTGTAAGTAGTTATGTCTGCTCCGCAGCAGCATGAATTACCAGCCTGTCAATCCTCAGAGTAGCTTTCTGAGATGGATATTATCATCTGTTTTATAGATGGCTGGAGTAAAAGCCATGGGAAGATAAATGGCTTGTGTAGGGCCAGCATACTTGCTCATATAGGAAGCAAATTTAATGGCTCCTGCATTTCAGGTTTGTGCTCAGTTTATTAAACCACATTACTACCAATCTCTTAGTCTGTATTGCTGCAAGTACTTTATTTTTTCGAATGGATCGTATTTTCTAAATGAAAGCCAAATATAGTGCTACTAGTTCATTAAATCCCTGTAACAGCAGAGAGTAGAAGGAGCTGTGGGATGAATGATTTTCAGCATACTCTAAATAAAGACTCCTCTTCCTGGAAACATCTCTTTTTGGATTGCTTCAGATTGCCACCCTCCTTTCCATTGGCAAAGAGCATTAGCACAAACTGTTTAGTCACTCTGCCAACATGGCTTGGCTTAGTTTGTAAGAATGATTTGTAATAGCTCAAATGCCAGGCATGGACTGGAAGAAAATAATGCAGTACTTAACACTAAGTGACGTCTAACTTACTTGCCTGGAAATTTCTCCTTCCACAGTACCAATACAAAGTATGGGGAAAAAAAAAAAAAATCCCCGGATCATAGTTATAGCTTTCTGCCATGAATATGATTTCTATGTGTGACTTGTATAGATTTAGCCATCTAGTGCATTAAAAGATTATTTTGATTCACTTCGTTCACACACAAATCTAAATTTTACTGTATACTGCAGCTTTTCAAAAACGTGTTTGCGTAGGAGTTAAATGGTTCAGTCATTTTTTTAATAAAGAAGAATCAGTCATCATGTCAATACTCAAAGGCTTTGTGTAGAGGATGGAAGGGTCTTGCAGTTTGGGGTTTAGGTGTGTTTTGTAGGATACTTCATCCGATCCCGCTGAGTAATCTCATCAACAGCACTGCTGAGCCAGAGGATCGGAAGTCAATTTCTTTTCTTTACTGCTGTCTTCCTTGCTGTCACTTGCTGACCCCAGGAAGGCAACAGGGCAAAAATAATCTCAGAAAAAAGCAGCATGTAAGGTTACTGTATCTTCTCCTCCTAAATGGTGAAATGAAACTCATGTTGTGTCCTATGGGATCCTTTCATTAGCAAACTGGATAAAATTTCTATTTCAATGACCTAACAAGAATATAGAAAAACAGTCCTTTCACTGAAAGTGAAACCTTCCTTTTAGCACATTCCACAAATACTGAAAAAGGTGTAAGGATATTTATTTATTTTCTTTACCAAAAAAAGTCAGTGCATCCTTAAAGTGCGGGTGCTAGATTTTTGGGCTGCCATTTGAAATGCATCCGCTCTGTGATATGACACAGATAATCCCAAACGGACATAAAGCCCATCTGCTTTGGAGCCAAGAGTAATATAACAGTGTCAACAGATATGCAGAGCCAGGGACCGCAGCGATGAGGGGAAAAGCTCCCAGGCTTGGGCTCAGCACTGGTTACTCTGCTGTTGACCCAGCTCTTGCATGTCACTGCTCAGTTGATGACTCTTAAGTACCCTCTTCCTCAGTGGCCTTTGGATTGATCATTCACTTGGGTCGTGTTTTGTTTTGTGTTAAATTTTGTTTTGTATTCACTTTCACAGGTATGATTATGGTTTACTAAATACCAGGCGCTTTGCTAAGTGCTTTGTTGCACAAAGTCTGTTAATGTCCAACAGGCTGGACTGTAATTACCGCAACAGCCAGGCCACAAATACTGCACCTAGCAACACCTGCAAAACACAATAGTCATGCCTATACCATATATTAATGATTTATCAAGCCTTTAGAAACTATGCATAAATAGAATCTTGGAACAGATTCTGCCAGTTCTCTCAGAATTAATAGTAATTAATGATTACACCTGCCAAAAGCCCATTTGCCGAGCATAAAAATGCCTTGCATGGGTGACATTCTTGTATAGGCCAATGTATTACTGACCATTTTATGTTTTTTTTTACTAGCAACCTGTCTTCCTTTTATGCTTATACTGGTTTTTATTATAGCATTTTCTTTGCATACCAAAGTTGAAATGGTGTATGTGTGATACTCATATGTGAGATGAAATCATAATCTCTAATTCCTTTTCTGTTGCTTTCAGCAAAGTTTGGAAAGATTGCTACTGCCTGTACTAGTTTTTTTCATTTTCCTGCTAGATTCTTTTCAAATTAAGAAATTCAGTTTAGTCTCCATTAATTCCATTTCTGCAGTAACGGCAATGTATAACTAAAGTATGACACAAAGTAAATGCATTTTGTTGCCTTAATTCTTACTGGTAAGTATGATCTTCATTGTATGTTTATGCTTTTTAATGGAGGAAAAAAACCTATATTATCTTCTTTGCCCCAAATTTTACGTCTAGTAATGTAATTTTACATCTAATTTTACATCAGATTTTACATCTAGTAATTCATTACATGTGAGGCTTAACCAAAGGCTGTCAGTGCAGGTATAAGTAACTGAATGTATATGCTTTGAGTAGCTCTGTATCTGAATTCAGAGGTAGGTCCATGTGGAGCAGAGTTATCTAAGGTGTAAGATGGAAGTTCATCTGTATCTTAAAACTTGCCTTACTCGCTGACTGTGTTCAAAGAACAATTGTGCCTGTGCCTAGTTAATCTATACTAAATTACATGTATAGGTATATAGTTACACAGTTATACATACATAGCTATAGATAGTTATGATTAAATACAAATTAGTATATATTTCTGTTACCAGAAAATATTATATCTTAGACAACACACCTCAGCAAAACCCTCACAGGCTGATTGTAGCTTTGAAAGACTCCTAAGGCAAAGCACGGAGTGATGGTGAGGCAGAAGGTAGGTATGCGGAGACGAGAAGCTACAGTTTTCCACTGAGAGCACTTGGAGAAACTGGCTCGGCCAGTTTTAGGAGTGTCATTATATTGCGTTAAACTGAAGTTTTCCAAGCGAGCCTGGGGCAAGAACCACCGTCCTGGAGGTGTTGGAGACACCGTGCCCGACGTAGGAGCAGAGAGAGCAGAAGCACACTCAGGTTGTTACCATTTCCACTGTCCTCGCTGGAACGGGTCGATGAACATCATCCTACGGACTGCTACATTCATTAAATTATATGAATTATTACAATTGTTAATTATGTGAAACAGCACTGCCACACCAGGCGATGAGACTTCCAGTACTTGCCTATATAGCTGGGTTTTATAGGCTTTATGTTTGACCTGCTTAACATCAAATTGCTTCAAAATCCACCTGCCTGGCAAAGTTTCCCTGTCTCACTTCAGAATTTCCTATTAGTTCCCTCAGGAGATTGCTTTTACCTCTCATCAGTCTTTCTATTACTCGCTTATCAGCCCGTCTTTTCTGCTAACTTCTGCGAGGAGCCAAAATTCTGTGACAAACCCCTGAACGTGTGCAGTCTGGAGATGGAAGTCTAATGAGGTCCGTGTTCCCGACCTGGTCTGACCCGTAAGAACCTCCGGGCTGGTGGAGCTCAAGGTCTTCCTCCCAGCACCGACTGGAGGAGGGATAATGGCAGAACTGGTAGCTGCTCTGCTGCGACTGAGGATGGGAAAGTGCAAAGGAAGAAAAGTCAGAAAGCACTAGAGTTATAACAAGAAAAAACAGTGAAGGGCTTCTTCCAGTCATGTACTCTCTTCTTGACCCGCCATGTAGCTCTGGAGTTGGCAGCCGTCTGTGTTTGCTTTACATTGGAGTTCGCCGTGCAGCCAAGACAGCTCTGTCAAACGCTTTGGGTGGTTTTGCAATGAGAAAACATGATACTGCAGAGCCAGCAGTTATTGCCATACAAGGGTGCTGGAAAAGAATAGCGATCTGTAGCCCTCACACAAAGAGGGAGACCTCAAAAGGACATATATTCCATGCTCAGTAATAGGAAAAACTAAGCTAAAATAAAAACCAAAACAACAGCTGAGAAGCTTGTTGCTTTGAAAAATATGTGAAAGTTCATCCTTAACAGCTCCTGTCATTTTTTCCTCTTAAGAAATGCTCCACAGATAGCAGGAATTGGTCACAGAGCAGGTCATATGCAAATTCTTCTGTTTAGTGCTGCAAACATATCTTAGGTCACTTCTGGCATTAATTCGTTAGACAGAATTTCCAAGAGGGAAAGTAACTTCTTGTTTTCCAAGGACAAGAAGAACCAACAGTTCGATATGTGTTTCATGACTTACACTATCTGCTGACAATGGGTAGAGTTGCGTTCTTGCAAAGTTCAATAAATATACCAAGGCATGGAAATCAAATATTCCAATTTCTTACTTTTAAAATACATATGTATACCAAAGGATATATGTAAATCCTTTGGTATTACATTGGTATGCATTGACATACAATTTAGGTTTTCATCAGCAGAATCATAGGGAAATAACTAAATACTACAAGGCCGTTACTCTCCCAATGTTGTTCTTGTCTCAGAAGTACAGAGTGGTCCCTGTTTAGAGTCAGACAATGGAATTGCCTCAATGTTTATTTCATTCCCTTTCTATTTTCTGTAAATTTCCCTTTTTTTTTTTTTTTTTTGTTCACAGCCTAGTATTGGTATTTCTGTCTGAGTCCATTTAGAAAGCCCTGATATAAATTTTTGTGCCAATGATTTTTCCATTAAAAAACAAAAAGTTGTAACCCACAAATGCAAATTCTATAAAGCTTTGGAGCTACCATTGCTAAAAAAACCCTCAAAACAAAAGTTGCTAATACAAGGCTGACATCATATCCATATTTAATGTGAGTTTGGTTTTAATTTTACTTTGAGCAACACTCCCTATGAAAAGAGATCTCATTAACTCTTGAGGTACTTTTTATTCATCCTTTCTTTCCTTGCACAGACTGGGGGCAAGGATAGGAGGAGGTAAATCAGCTCATTATCTCAAGCCAGGAAGTGAATGATTTCGATGACAGAGCCAAATATATTATTATACCTCCACCTACTCTTGTTCACCTACTTGTCAGATATGGAAGGACGTCTAGTCCTTGTCCTCATTTTTGCCCACGTTTCCCTTTTTTTGAGGAGCATCCCTAACCAAAACAGTGTTAACTTCCTGCTTTATAAATAAGGCTTGCCTTCTGCTGTCTCTGAAGCTGCGGAAAGGCAGTAGATACCGACAGTAATTTTCATTAAAATCAAGGGAAGTAGGGAGTGTAAACTGCAGACAGGTTCCTATGAATATCATTTAATAGCAAAGCCTGCTAAACAAGACTTCTGCTTGAGACAATCAGAGCGCTCTGGCAAAAATAACTACTTCTTACAGTAACTTACATATCTGTTATTCTGGACATAAAAAGCATAAAAAGTCATTGTAAGGTACTTACCAGGGTACTTTTAAGGGGAGGTTGAAGACGTTGAGACTTTGCTTGGTTCCTTACAGCATGGCGTGGCTGTAGCTCTCTAACTGGCTGCAGCATCCTCAAAGGGTGTTCCCAATAGTCAGAGAACAGTGGAGTACACAAACACCTTATTCCCACCAGTCTTTCCCTAAAACACCCAAGCAGCAGGTATGGAGAATATCAGCAATCCACCACCCTTGGGTTCCCTCCAAGGCAGAGTTTTTTGAAGGTTTCTTGTTTTTATGGCTTCTGAAGTTGCACCAGTCACAGTTTTACGCTTTTTATGGCACTGCAGCAAAATGCTGCTAAATAAATGGTCTATCCAATTTCTCAGTCAGATATCACAGAGTGATGAGAAATAAAGAGATAACAGTAGGCATAAGAGAGATTATGACACTGAAAGAATCAATTAAAGGGAAAAAAATGTTGTTATAGCAGTAACTCCTAGCCTTTACTTAACTCTTCATTTTGAGATTTTCTGTAATAGCCAGTAAAAGTTCACAGAGTTAGTTCTCTCCTTTGACTCTTCCTGTCTGTCAATGCTGACTTTCAATTCCCTGTTTCTTTTAACTCTGTGTATTTGTCATTAATATACATAGGTAGAAATTACTGCTTTAACAAAAAATAATAATAAAAAGAGTACTTTAATGTGCAGCAGGAATAGCACTTTCTTTGACTTTTTATATGGGCAAGACTGACCTGTATTCAGTGATGCTAGTGTACGGTCCCCAAATGTAGTTTCTTCACTTGCTAGCTTCCCTTTTGAGTATTGCTTTCCTGTGCTAGCTTTCAGCTTGCTTTCAGATATAACTAGAGAATTAACTGCGCTAACACTGTTAGTCAGGGAATCTCTTGACCAAGGGGCAGAGGTGACAAAGGCTGTTTCATCTGCCATTTCTTGTTGTTTGAGAAAGAAATGAAAACAGTAGTAGACTTAGACTGTAAGGTGAAATGTAGGGTTATAAATGTTTACCTTGGAAATCAAGTATGAGAGTAAATGTTTGCAAAATTTTGTAAAGCATACGTGCAAATTCGTGACCTCTGATATTTCTAGGTCTTTACAGTCAATGCAGTTGAGAAATATGTAAGGAACAACCTTATAGCTTTTGGTCTTTCTGTTTTTTCTTTTTTAGTGGAAGGTTCATCAGTGGGCAAATAGCCTGTTTTTCATTGGTATGTGATCTGGCTGCTTTCCGCTGCCAGAGTGGTCCTCCACAAATCACAAGAAGAACCTAATGCAAAGAGGACCTCAAGGGATGCTATCCCCGATTTCTATTGCCTGTGAAGGAAAGAAAAATAAAAAAGGCAGAGGGCAAAAAAGCCATGGGCCGAGAAACGGGGCAGAGACAGGGAACAACGGGGTGCTGTTTGTCTGCTCTTGGCTGTTCTCAGCCTCCTGCAACCATGTGTGGTTTCTGTGATTTACCAAATCTCACAGAGCACTCTAACGAGGGACTGCAGCCAGACCTGCAGAGGTCAATTGCCAGCTGCTTCTGCATGGTGACTCTCCCATGTTTGCCCTCTACAGATCACTCCTATCCCACTCTTTGTACCTTTGGTCTTTGACTCAGTGTTTGTTTCTTCCTCAGCTAAGCTGAAATGCAAAAATAGGGCTTTCTTGATATTTCCAGGATGACTAGATTGGAAGGAAGGAACGGAATCTTGTTCTAGCCCAATCTGCACATCTGGCAAGTTTGGCTAAGCATCTGTATTTTCAGTGCATCTTCAAGCTGAACACCTCTCTTTTAAAATTTGAATCTGTCCTCTTAAAAAAAAAACAAAACACAACAAAAAACCCCAAAACCTTTTCCACCACTTGCAGGGCTGAAACCGGAGGTACAAATGGTCGTTGTGTGGGAGTAGCTGCAAGTGTGCTGAGAGATATGCAAAATATTTATGATGAATCCTGAGTATCCAAGCAAATCTGCTTTTTACAGATTTGTCCAAATTTGTGAACCTTTCAGGTAAACTGAGCCAAGTTTAGAGTAAGTCTGAGCTCAATGCAGTTTGCCAGAAAGGAATTTATGGCTTTGGCTTTGGGTAGAAACTGCAAGATTCAGCATGGTCTTGGCATAGCTGGTTCTGCATAAAGAGAAACTTGGCAGTTTAGACTAAGTTTCAGGTGTTACATTACTATTAGGAAAATGTATTCGTAATGCTGAAAGCACAGTATTTTTATCATTATTACAGAATATACCCATAAACTGTTTATCTGTGGAATTATAACTTTACAAAAAAAGAAAGCGCTCAGAATAACTGTATCTTAGTGTAAACCTGTAAATACATTCTTAATCTAATGATAGATATAGAAATGATTACTTTTCTTCATTCCATTTTTTATGGTGGCTTCTGTGCGTGTATGTGTATGTGTACGTGTACATGTACGTGTACGTGTACGTGTACGTGTACGTGTACGTGTATGTGGTGGCAGTTGGTTGGTTCAACAGGTGGTGTTATGATGTTGCCTACCAAGTTGGTATGAGTTTTGCAGTCCTCAATTACATTTGTTGTTGTCTTTTGATTTTGATGTGAATTTTTAAAACTTCAGCTGTAAGTGACACAAATCATTTCCTTCAGAGCAAAATGGAGAGCAAATACCTCAGGAAGCAAAGTACTGATAAGCAGTAAATGTTCCCAATAGAAACTGTGATAAGAGAAATTATATGATTGATAAGAATGATAACAGCTTCATCAAAACTGGTGCATAACGACAAATAAACAGTCAAACCCGTGATGATACACAGGAGGTCCAAAGTCGACTTACTAAGTGTGATCAACCAGTTGGCAGGGTTGCACTGCTCAGGACATGGCTTTTACAACAATCACTTTGAATGCCAAGAAAAAGAGTTAGATTTAAACAGAAGGTTCTGATTTACATTTCAAAGGTTAATATTTCTGGAGAGCTATGAGTGGGAGATGTTAAGTGATGGCTTAGCATATAGTATCATGTGACTAAGATGATACTGCTGTCATGATGACACCAATAAAAGTTCTTCAAGCTGTTCTCAAAGACAAATATGGTTGAAGAAGATACAGAAAAATAAAATGTACATTAAAGTCTGCTTTTTGATATCTAGTCATGCACAAAAATGCTGTGCATGCAATTTATCATAATTATCTCTGAAAACAAGGAAACTTGCAGAAGGAAATAGCGAATTATATATATTTTATGTGTGTCACTTGGTTAGCATTATTAATGCTAATGTGCCTATGAATATTCAGTTCCATGGCTAATTTCCTTCCAAAAATGATTAGAAAAGACAACAATATCAAATATATATAATGTATTGTACAATGGCCCTGATTATAATTTCCTGAATATGAGTCCTTTAACATTGTGAGTCATTTTTGGCTGTGTAGATACTAGCTTCTCGAACATGGCAAAACATGCAGATTATTTGGATTAAGCAGACTGGTGATTTTCCCAAAAGCAGTTGTTATGTAAATCAGTGTTAATCCACAGCGGGCTTTGAGTGGCCAGTGATGGAAAACTACGTGAGAAAAGATAAGTCTGGAACATAAGAACTTGCAGTAAATGGGTGGAATCCCCAGGGAAGCTCACAAGAAGTCGGCTAAGGCACTAAGGTCCACAAGCATCAGCCAAGACGTTGCCACCAGGACTGGCAGCAGCACCCGTGGCCATCGACGGCTGCCCAGGAGGGACAGCCTGACCATCAAAATGACAAGCAAAGGACTTTCTAGGACCGGTTGCCAAGAGTCAATTAGCGTAGTCCAGGCAGAGAGTAAGATTAAATCTCACCCTGGTAAGATTAAAAAAATAATGAAGTGAAATTAACCAAAGCATAAACCAGCATGCGGAAATTCCTCTACAGTGACTGCAGACAGCTAGTCTCAAAAGCCGATCTGAGTAAAGACAACTTCTGTTGGCAGAGACACCTGTTTGTGTGATTTCTTGGGTTTTTTAACCAGCTGGCACCAATAAATGTGCAGCTTCAAAAATAATAGTGATGTTGTAGCCACGGTGATCTAAGGATGAGAATGATCCTGTTCTGGGCACAGAGGTCTTTTTGTGGTCTAACACAAGATACCATCTTTCTTCACAAGCCTTGATTTCACTTAAAATATTCTCTTTTGAAAAAACTTTTAGTGATATAGTCACGATTAGTGATATAGTTACATGATGATAGTTACCAAATAAAATTTTCCAAATTAAAATAGGAACTCAAAGAGTGCCTCTGTAAAGTGCACGGAATTTTTGTTAGTGCTGATACATACCCTGAAACAGGTTGAGGAATTGTTCAAATGGAGTGTTCAAATGACTTTTCTTTACCAAAAGTCCTGCAAAGATACTTTAGTTTTATAAATAGAAATACCATTCCTCTAAAAGGGATGACATTACCTGAATCCAATTCTCCTTGGAAAAACAGTTTTTGCAATTTCAGGGTAGAGTATCTCAGGCATGGATGAAAATACTTGTGTGCAAAGTATGATGTATATTAGTTTTTTGTTGTTTTTTTTTTTAAATCTAATGCCTTGTTGTGTTTGTATTTATTAGAGCAATAAAAGTCCTTTACCTTACAAGACCAATTAAAAATTTTGGGATATGGTGGGCATCTTGGTTTTCTCTCAGTGTGTAAAAAGGAGATGATGAAGAGGTTTGTTGGTGGCCTGCAGTCTTAGGCCTACAGCCATTCTCATTACTATTAGCAGAGTTATCTCAATTTCCAAATTTAGACATACTGTAGTGTCAGCACAGTGAGTTGGAACGTGCAGAATTAGAGGATAAAGAGAGAGAGAGACTACAAACGTGCAATGAAGGCTTTCTATGGATCAGTCCTTCGGGTTTGCAAGTGATCTTATGAAGTGTAAAATGTATTCCGTCCTTTCATTGACAGCTGTGGAAGTCTGCCCTTAATTTACTGTCCTGCAGCTGTCACTCCGCAGAATAAATAAATCAAGCTGTTGTGTATGAGAATCCCCCTCACAGTCATGGGTGCACAAAACCCTCCCACAAATTATAAAATGTACCAGAAAAAAACCTCTCTTCTTCTTCTATAGAGAACTTTCCACAGTCTCTTTGGGCAACTTGTTCCAGTGCTAAATTTACCTCACATTAAAAATGTTTTCCTTATATCCAGTTGGAATGTCCCCTGTTTCACCTTAGGACCAGTATCCCTCATTCTCCTGCCATGCCCCTCTGTCTTCTCGGTAACCTCCTCCTGTGTATGGGAAAGCTCGTGGCAGTTAATGGCTATTAATTCCCCTCTGAGCCTTCTTCATGCCAAAACCCCCAGTTCCCTCAGCCTGTCCTCACAGAGCTGTGCTTGAGCCCCTGACCATCTTGGTGGCCCTCCATTGGACTTGCTCAAGTTCTTACCCATCTGGTGCTCTACCCATCTAGATGACAATGTCCTAACTTGGGTACCAGACTGCCGTGGGAGACCATGCTGAAAGCCTTGCAAAACTCAAAGCAGATGTGATCCACCACTCTCCCCTCGCCCACTGGACCAGTCACAGAAGGCAATCAGGTTGGTCAAGTATCCGTACCAAATTTGAACTTTCCTTCAGACAGTTGTAGCTCTGTTTTTTCTGGATTTTTTTTCCCCTGACATAACAGTGTAAAAGAGCGGATGTACAGACCAGCTTGCTGAGGTGAAATAACAAAAGCCTAATTGTCTTCCATCAGCATATATCAGTAAAATAACCAGCAGTCTTACAAATCTTACAAATATTTTTCAGGCAGCCACCACTTCTGAGAAGATCTGTAAGTGATGCTGTATTAATACTACTATCATATTGTATCTGTGAATGACAAGGGGTTAAATGTTTTGTAAGTAGCCCTGTGGGCCCAGTGCACAGAAGTTCTGTAGTATTACAGTTAAATCCTCCAGAGTCCTAGTTCTTTAGCTTAGTTGTTCAGTCTGCTTGCACAGAGCCGGGGTCAAGCTCTCAGGTTAGCAACCAGTCATTTCACCCTCAGATCCAATGGCTTGTTTTGGCATCCCTGTACGTGCTTGTGGGCTGAGGAGAATGGCTCTGGATTTGTATGCAACAGCAGAGGATATTGGTACTAGGCTGAGGTTTAGGGGTTTGGGTTTTTGGGATTATGTTGGGGGTTTTTAAAGAAATCTTAAGAATACAAAATTAATATTTACCAGGCTTTTAATAAAGATGTCATTGCTTGTGTTACTAATATGCATACCCACACCTACCTTCTTTCGATCCCTTTGGAGTGTGTAGGTTTCTTCCCTGAACATCCTGCAGGTCTGGTAGACCTGTCAACACAACTTGACTATTCTCTGCATTCCATACTTGGTTCAACTGGCAAGGACAATGTCTGTGTGTCTCTGAAAAAGTAAAGTGGTGCCAACTTGGCCAAAGTCACTGATATGATAAACGCAGTGAAACATATATTACAATGCCAACAGCCTTATTTTCATAGACTTTAAGACTATTTTTACAGTATTATTGGTTGAAATGAAAAAGGACAGAATGAATGTCAAAAGTGTGATGAAGGACAATTCAATTCTCAAACTAGTGCTTTTGAAAAAACCCTCTGAGGCTGTGAAAGCTGTGGTTGCACTGACACAACCCGAGCGTCTGCATCCTGCCCGTGCTCTTTCAGAGTGAACAGCCTGGGAGCTGCTGGTCCTAAAATAAGCACGGATCAATATGACTTGATCCATGGCATCTTCATGTGTATGATCGTTGGAACTCAGTGCTGTTTGGACAGGACCATTTGCCGTGTTTTGATTTCCCAAAATTCAGTTGCAGTGGTTTCTAATAGAGACACAGGGTAGTGAGAATAACACCACAACCCCCTTTTGATGCTTCAAAGAAAACCACAGTGATGGCATGTAGCAACACACCTCTACGGAGTGTATCTTCTTGAGACTCTAGATTTGAATACGAATATGGGTCAAAGAAGGTTCCATCCTTTTTCCAGCTAAGCAAGAAATCTTCTAGCCAGCAACACAGTTCCTGTGTAAACGTGTAACCTACTTGGGAGTGTTGGGTTTTGTTATGTATAAGCTTCTGTTTGTAAGGCATTGCCATAATATTTTACAAGAGTGGGAGAAGTAAAACTCACAATTTTTGTTTCTGTTAGCTAACTTAGCCTGTGACTCCTCCTGTCCTTAGACAGTCAAATAACCTCCCCGAGTCCATGTGCTCATCGTGGAAGGACCCAGAGGAGCTGTCTCATCACCCGTCTGCATCAGTACATGGGTGTTCTCTGAATTGCACGTAACTGAAGTTGGTGCATCTCAGGGGTGCTGCTCCTGCTGCCCAGGACAAGGGTCTGTGGCTCTGGGTGACAGTGAGGGGCAGACGTGGTGGCAGCAGGGAGGAGTGGCAGCAAGGATGCTTTGGGTGTCAAAATGTCTTTCTGTGGTTCATAGAACCATAGAGTCATAGAATCATTAAGGTTGGAAAAGACCTCTAAGATCATCGAGTCCAACCGTCAACCCAACCCCCCCATGCCCACTAAACCATGTCCCCAAGCGCCTCATCTACACGTCTTTTAAATCCCTCCAGGGATGGGGACTCCACCACTGCCCTGGGCAGCCTGTGCCAAGGCCTGACCACTCTTGCAGGAAAGAAATAGAATCATAGAATCAGATTGTTCTGGTAGAACAATAGTTCCTCAGAAATAACACTGTCTGAAACACACAAAGAATTAAATCAGGACACCAGGCTGAGTTAAGGAAATAACTGTGGCACTTTATTCCATGTTTATTTGTTTTAGAAGAGTGAGTGTCCACACTTGGGGCTGCACAGGAGAATGACATAGCATGCGCCTTGCAAACCAATGCCTTGTGTCCCTGTGGTTCTGAAAGACAGGGCTGTGCAGCATTTTCAGCTAATAGGTTTTCTTGAAAAGTACAAAACCACTTGAAACGTGTGTGCAACTTTTGTGGCTAGGTCCTTAGAGACCGAAATGCCAGAGGCTGCTCTGAATTCAGTGTTGTCATTGTTATCTGTTCTTCTTGGGTTTTTTATCCTTTTCATATCCATTAACCAACTTAAATTAAAAGAAACCCATTTGCTGGTCCCATTATGCTTGACCTACATCAGAGTCCTTGGATTTCTTTGTAGAATGAAAGGACATTTTGGTTCCTTTTTAGTGTCTCTTAAGTGCAACATGTGTTTGCATCAGTTTTTTGGAATGTATTTACTTACATGTATCACAAAGAAATTTCCTCTTAGTTAACTGCTCTGGATCCTCATGACAAAAAACAATATTCTGGAAAAGTGGGAAAATGTTTTCTCAAAATAGTTGTTTTTAACACTTTTGTTTGCTGCTTCACTGTTAAAAAAATGTACACACAGATCTGTATAGCAGCTGTATGAGGGTATTTCCAGTGTTTGACCAGCTGAGATTGAATTCCCATTGAATCCCATTAACTTCTATTATGTGTCACTTTGGACCAGACTGTTTAGTCATATAGTTTTGGCATTAGAAATTATGATTCTGTGGGCCCTGAAGTGCTGCTGCCTGTTTTATAGGGGTGGAAATGAACATATATCTTGGATATTTGCAGTCTCCAAGTATTTTCAAAATTCCTTCCATTAGGAATTCCCAAATATTATTAGATGAAACTCCTTACCGTTTATAATCCCAGTTATTACTTTCTTGCCAATGGGTACCTGTCCAATAAATTGTTCTGTTTAGTACAGTTGGTTTCAGGGGTCTAGAGGACAATGTGAAATACAAAAACCAATGCAAAAGTAATTGTATTGCAGCTATCGGGAAGAATCCAGAAGTCTTCCTGTACTCTTTTGGTTAACCCCTTCTTTAGTAAGTGTTGAACTGGTTGATTTATCAGTTGAAATGGATTATTGTCCCTCAGTATTAGTGCAATTTAAGAATTAGAGAAAGTTAGATTTCATATTCAGAAGTCCAATCACTGGATTTCTTTGCAAACAAAAGACATGGTTTTAATACTTTTCTTGGCTAAGTCTAAAGGTCAAAATTAGCAAGTTTTAAAGAAGAACTGCAGAGGCATACAGCACAGCCTTTGTAGTAATCACAAATGAAAGACAGTGCTGAGTTAGTGGATATCATAGAGAATCTAATTTACAGTTACAACTTGGTATCTGTGACGGCAGCAGTAGAGTTTGCACGAGATTGAAATTGGGGCAAGAATTCAAAAAGCCAGTAGGTCAGTGAGGAAATAAAGAATTGTGGCCAGGGCCCAGCAGCCAAATCCTATTGTAAAGGCAGCCCTTAACAACATTTTCACTATTATGACAACTGTGAAACTCGAGTTGGTTTTGTTGTTGTTGGGATCTTGGCTTTGCTTTGCAACTGTGTGGGTTCAACCAAATAATCATTTTCAATGACTCTTTTGGGTTGGGTTTGTGTGTGTGTGTGTGTGTGTGTGTGTGTTCAGCTGGAGACCTTAGGATATGAACTTGCTTTTAACTTCCAGATCTCTGACATCATCTCTTATTTTCCATAGAAACTGGCTGCAGCCCTTTGGGGCACGGACTGCTGGAGTAAGGGAAGGCATCTGCTACAGCATAGAGGACCTTGCCATGACTGCGTTCAAACTCTGGTCTAAGCTCCCTGCATTTCACACGCTGATGTTCTTTTTCTCTCTCTGTTTCAGGGTCTTTATGTCTTTGTGGTGTATTTTATCCTGCACAACCAACTTTGCTGTCCGGTGAAAGCGAGTTATACTGTAGACATGAATGGGCATACAACTCCAGGATCGGCTTTTTTCACACATGGCAGTGGTCTGCCGGCTGCGGGCGGAGAGATCAGCAAGTCCACTCAGAACCTCATCAGTGCTATGGAAGAGGTAACAGGGCTCTATAGTCCTTACCTTGGGTATTGAAAATGTACCTGGAGATTTAAGTGGCAGTACTGAAGTGTAATACACAGGAATGAGATGCTAATTATTATAGATTGGCTTTTAGGAGGGGGGGGTTATTATTTATTTAATAATAAAAATTGTTATCTTTAGCCGTGGTGATATTCTTGGAACTTACAATTCCCTGGTAACATCCCATCTAGAGAATTTCCCCTTTTCTACTTGAGTCTTCAGTTTGATAGAGGCTGGTTAAAGTGTTGTCAAAAGTAGGTCACGAGAAATCAAAATATCTAGTTAATTCTTTCAGCTTGCTATAGGTCTTAGATGAGTTTTAAGTCTTTAATCTTCCAAAGTCATGCTGTGGAAAATTTTTTGAAATTTTAATAGAATAGAATAGAATAGAATAGAATAAAATTAGAATAAAATTAGAATGGAATGGAAGGGAATGGAAGGGAATAGAATGGAATGGAATGGAATGGAATGGAATAGAATAGAATAGAATAGAATAGAATAGAATAGAATAGAATAGAATAGAATAGAATAGAATAGAATAGAAATTTTGAGGGAAATGATTATCAGTCTCTTTGTTGCTGGAACTGGAATGCTGCTGGTATCACTTTTCACTACCTGTAGTAAACCAAGGTGACTTTTGCTACTACATACGTATGCATGTTGATAGAGCTAGATAGATAGATTTTCCAGCTAAACAGTTTTTTCTAGTAAAAACACCAATTTAATGGAATAGAAATATTTCAAAGGAACGTGTCAGTTCTAGTAATAATCTTTGTGGAAACCAAGCTGCTCACAGGCAGCTGTTTTACCCATTTCTCTACCTACTTGACTGTAGGTTTGTCTGGATTTTAAAGCTCCTCAGCTGCCTCCTGGCAGACCACTAAATTTATTCAACTTCTCAGTGTCTCACTTAAGGTGGTGCCTGACTCCCTGGTTTACTGGACAGCAGAGCTTCTCAGCTCTACATGGCAAGCTTTTATGTTCCTGAGCTCCTAAACAGTAGATCAGCAATAAACCAAGAAAATATATTTTGATTGGCCTCAAATACATATATTTTAGAGTTCAATATTTTGGCTTTTCATCACATTTAAGGGGGAGATAGATTTTCAAAACCACTTCTTTTCTCATTAACTGAAATTCTGATTTTTCGTGCAGCTCCACCTTTAGCTGAAGTGGCAGGTGAACTATAGCAAAGTTGATATCGAAACTGTAGGGCTGTATACCACCACCAGAACCTTCAAAGACCGGCAAATTACTTTAAAATATTGTATTGGTAAACATGGGAAGCAGTGGGTTGCCAACTGTAGATCATATAATGGAAAGTAATGATGATTAGTGACTATAGAAGGGAGAAGCAAGCTCCAGCAGAGGAAGAGGCAGTGGTAAGAGAGGCGTGAGCTGGAACCTTTCAGTTCTTTAATTTAAAGTTCACCATACTAGGGGTCAATATTCAGAAATATTTTTTCAACTTTTTGAGATA
>VZTQ01000438.1:38635-129836 GCA_013400755.1 Pelecanoides urinatrix | reverse complement strand
TATATGTATGTATATTTTATTTAAAAAAAGAGAAAGGCTACCTGGTTCACAATAGAAGTGACAGAATAGCTCGTTCCAAAATGTTTTGGTCTTGAGTTCGCCTCTGGTCATAGTTTCCAGTTCCTATACTATGGTTTTGATGATTACTGTATTTCTATTTTAAACTTTGCAGGTGCCTGCAGACTGGGAGAGAGCATCCTTGCAGCCTGCTAGTCAAGCTAGTGCTGCCTTTAAGCAGAGTCCACAAAATGGCAATGTTTTCCACCCTTCTGGAGGATTTAGTACCAGCTCATTGGTGGCTGATGAGGAATCACAGGAGTTTGATGACCTAATATTTGCTTTAAAGACTGGTGAGTGACTCTTCTCCTTGTTCCTCAAAGGTTGTTATGTTGTTCTTCACCCTAATGGTGTCACCATTCCATGAGATCCAATTAACGAGATCCGTTAATATAATCTGATTGCCAGGGAAAATCTGAAGTAAAATTGTTTTGCCTCGGACTGCTATTCCATGAAAAATGTTGTGCAGGCTATCTAAAATAACAGAGAAGGAGTCTGCAAAAATACGTTTTGAGTCATGATGATAAGCAGACCTACAGAATGTAGCAGCAGATTGGAGGCTCTGACATTTCTTCACAAGTGCTTAAATGGCTAACTTGCTGCCTCTAGATGTGGGCTGTCTTATCTTCTTTTCCTTTCTTTTTCAAATTGATATATAGAGTATATACAATGCCTATCTTTATGGTTTTTATATATATATCTATGAGAAACAGCATAACTTCATAAATATTGATTCTCCCAATAAGTGTAAGACAAAATATTTATATAAAATACATTTGGACCTGAAAAATGGTGTACGCTGGAAAGATAACCTAGTGGACTTCTGCCCAAACACAAGAGCCAGCTGTGATGAGCTCACCATGCTGCTGGAGGACTGAAGCAAGGGAGGCCCTTCTAGGTGTCCTGCAAAACAAAACATTTGTAATCAGATTCCCCTCAATAGCCTTAGAGTTCAGTCTTCAAAATTCCAGGCTTTGCACTCAGTTGTGTATTGCTTTTCTGCCTTCTCACCCACTCCACCAATGAAACTTCAGGTTATTCAAGTAATGATATAAATAGATAGCCAGGCGTGGCCACAGGCAGAAGAAATGAAGTGAAACCTGATTCAAAGATAGTTCAACGGGGGAATGTCTGATAAGATGACCACAAAGACAAAGGAGCACCACCTGGTAAGACCTGGTAGATGCTAACCCTGGCCCACCTCCTCTAGGCACCAGGTGAAATACAAATGGGCTAGCTTGGTAGTAGGAGGTCACCTACTGAGTGATCTTTGGGGGTACCATCGAGCCTTGCAAGAGACAACAGTGAGGTACTGGTGACATCAACAGGTTAAGTGCTCTGGCACCAATAATTTCAGGAGTTTGTTCCCTTCAGTGACACCAAGGAAAACAGTCAAACTGGTTGGAAGACTGGGAGTGCTGCTAATGAATATATTCATATATTCATAATGCTTTATCTTGAAAGCCAATTTCCATTGCAGAAAACTCTTCTAATTTTGAAGATAATGGGATGGTTAATAACTGCCTAGTGCTAAGAAATACAAATTTTTATGAAGATTGTCACAAAATCTGTATTGTACCTATTAATTTTCCCAGACATTTTGTAGAGTACCTCTACTTTGTTATGCAGTTGAAGGTTTTGGGCAAGACTTCCGAATCTAGGTGCATGAGCTTACAGTTGCAAACCTTTTTTTAAGTACCTAAGAAGGTAGGTTTTATTTTTTTACTTCTTCATGAATATTTTGAAGGAAACCAGATAATTCATAGATAGTTAATAAGATAAGAAGCCATTCACATCCAACATTCCCACCACTGCACACAGTGTTTACTGCTTAAGCAGCTCACTTGACATCAGTTGGCCTATTTTCTGCCATAAACTCTATGCACTGTAGAAGACTGAGTCTTAAATCATGAAGAGCAATCTAGGCAACAGCAGTAGTTAAAACTCATGGTTAATATAATTCATCACAACTTTAACATTTAATGATTTTTTACTAAATCTTCCAGCTCCATCCTTAGTTAATTTGTTTTTAGTCCTTCTAAAGGAAATAGGTCTAGAACCAGCTTTTGATTATCTTGCCTAAATTTTATTATTGTCTTTTTTATTAGTATTTTATTATCATTTGTTCTTATGAGCCTTTTGTATTAATGTGATTTGAAGCAGAGACCTCAGGCCACAGTTGGAGAAAAAATATTTTCGTTTGCATTACTGATTCAAGTGGTAGCTGATCATTTTACCCCAATGCTTATTTGTGTGCCCAAACTGTGTGCCCAGCAACGTTACAGGGGCAAAAAAAGATTTCTAAACCAAACCAGCTGTCCCGTCTGGTTCCAGCCCCACACACAACATTTGAACAAGCCAAACTGGAGAGGTGGTGTTGAGGTTAGAGTAGCTTTAACCACCAAAGCAAATGTTTATCAGCTATTGCCTTAGATACAAGCTGTAGCTCAGCGCATACTTTAAACCAAAAAATGTGAGCTTTTCTGTAACTAAAAATTGTATCTGTTTTACTATTTTCATCCAGACCTGCTTTCCAGTCCAGTTCAGTGCGTGGCCAAGGAGTCAAGATGCTCCTGATGGCACGAGGGAAGCAATAAAAGGGGGAGATGAGGTGGTGGAAAGTGGGATTTCTTCTCTATTTGGCAGTAGGGGGTTATGCTGTTGAAGTATTCACTGAGCTGTGGTCTGACGGGAATGTTGTGATAGAGTTAAGCTAGCAGGCGCTGAAAGGAACCTGTCTCCTGGTCCCTCCTGGCAGCACATTTCTTCTTCCTCTCTTGCATCGTTGCTCGTGCTCACATGAAACCGCAACAACTCAGGTTAGAGACTTCTCCTCTCCCTCTTCCTCTTCCTCTCCCCCTCTCTCTCCCTTTCCCCTTGCCACCCCACATCAGTCTGATGCCCTTTGAGCACCAGTCCCAGCTCCAAGGAAGCACTGGTCATCGGCAACTGGAAGACCAGCACCTCTTCTCTAAATAGGCTGAAATGTGTGGGCAGCTGAGACGCCTTTTTGCTGCCTTGCTCTTGTCTGTCATTTGCTGTAAATAGTGCTTCTCAAACCTTTTTTAGACCAGGCTTTATTTCAGTGGACTGAGAATTCCTCATCTCAAGCAGACAAGCCCCTGGGAGAGCAGGGAGAAGGTGCTTTACACCACATTAGCTGTTTTTATCGCTCCTGAACTGGGAGGTGTGGCTTTTGGGTATAGAGGAAGAATAGAAATGCTTGCTCTGCTATTGCTAGAGCTTTACCTTTGGTAAGCAGAAACAGAAACCTCCATTATCTGTGGTTCCCTAAAACTGTCAATCTATAACCAAACTCAGCTGTGCTAAAATATTAGTTCCCACGCTGAAGGTTGGCTGAGGATCAGCACTGATTAGCAGAGGAATATGCAAAAATGTCTTTATGCCTCTTTGCACTTCATCTGTCCTTTCTGCTTATGTAGTTTGGAGCTGTCTGAAGGTTATTTTAATTTATGCTCTCTGTCTGTAGCCGCAAGGTTTAATCTGGCAGCCGGGATCGGTGAGAATGAGGGTATAATCACAGCGAAGCTAAAATCTCATTCCTGTCCTCCTGCCCCACCCTGGCACTGCAGCTGGCCACTCTCAGCTGTAGAAATGAAGAATAACTGATGCAGGTTAAAAAAAATCAAACAAACCCTCACAGCACAACTTTATTCTTTAACTTGCAACGGTTTAGTAATTTGCAGTTTGCAGAGCAGCACCAGAAATAGATGCGCTGGCGCACTTGGCCTTATTGCTAAAGAAATGTGTCATAGAACTATGCGCTCAGCCCTTGGTTCCGTAATCATTAATGCTGGGCCTAATTACAGATTAACCTGAAATACGGACTGGGTCAGATGAAGGCATACAACTGCATTTCTAGAAAATTAGGTGGACAGCAGTGTACTGTTCTTAGCCAGCTTTTATGCTAGCTTTATGCAAGCTTTGCATCACATGGCCAGAATTTTTTGTTTGGTGCGAGTAATCCAAGAACTGGACTTCTTATATCATAAAGCCCTGGCCTCTGAATGCCTTATCACTTAATTCCTCCTTTCCGTCAAATATGTTCATGTCCATACAGAAATATATAGTTAGGATTCACTATGCTCACTATGTCACCTCATCTCCTATACGGTGGGAATCTTTTGGAAGGCCAACCAGCTCCAAAGCAGTTTATGTGAAGGAAATTATAGAACAATTATGGTAGCAAAAAATAATTTAGGGACATGTCCTGCCTATTGATATGTGCTAAAACTTTTTTTTTTTTAATGTTTATGAATATGGCTTAAATTATTTATTTTATTATATTTCATTTATGGCTTTTATAATGAATCAAAGGCTTAGCTTCTACTGAGTAGGGCAATTATTTACTAATTAGTTTTTGTTCATTGCACTAATTAACTTTAAAAGTGCTGTCATTTTGGACAAGATCTCATTTTTCCTCTGATTTCTTGTGCAAGGTTCATATTGATAGAGATTTTAATAAGACCATTGCCTTCCAGATTGTCACAGAGTTGTATGTTACTGTCACTGAGGGCAAAGCCCAATATAGCAGAATTCCCTAAGGACTTCTACTCTGGTTAAGGCTGGGGAGTTAAAAAGGGAGTCAAGCGAATAAAAGTAGACAGAATCTGTCCCAAAGCAGCAAGCTGACCATCTGCTTTGCTTTAAAGCATAAATACCATAAATCCACGATAGCGTTACTGATCTCTGAGCTTCCATCCATATTCCCATCTCCTACAAATGCTTTTGTCCTCCCCCTTCTGTGATGCCCAAAACTGAACCCATTCATTCCTTTGGGTGAGGTGGGAATGCAAAACACAGCAAAGCCTTTGAGAGAGGCCCAAACCGCTCCAGAGCTGACTGGTGACCCACCCCTGTAGGAATTTGTTTGCAAAGACATTTATAGGTTAGAACGGAGAATACCAGCCTAGCACATGGTACTTTCCAAATGTATGTATGTCGGACAGCATCAGTAGAGGATATTGCTACCTCCACATCTCAAGGTAATTTTGCGCTTAATAGAGGCATATGTGATAAATCCTAAATAAATATTCTACATGGAGAATACCTGGAAAAATCTACTGTATAAGTTAAACCCCCCCCACAAATGCAGCTGTTACAATAACAATGCTATATAAACCAACTTATAATTTTCAATCTAATACAGCTAGGGTTCCAAAGTCAACGTTTTTTAAACCTTGGTGTTACCACTGTAAGTGCCAACAGTTTAAGAATTAAGCATCTCATGTTGGGCATCCTGAACCAGAGGGAACATTTGAAATTTAAAATTCTGAAAGGTGTTCAGTGCAACATCCTGGAGACTGTCTGTCACAGATAAATTGTAGAGGGTGGCAAAGTGCCGTATTCATGCCCTGCCCTATCATCCTACGTCATTTCTGTTTTGAAGGGCTCACTTCACAGGAAAAAAAGGAAGGAAGGGTAGCCAGTTTGCATATTCATTCAACTTCTCATTTGTGATGGCTCACAGATATGCTACCTGTTGGCTGTTGAATGTCACTGCATCCAGGAGGCATTTTTAGTCCAATCTGAACTTTATTCATAGAAGTCTGGATGTCTGTTGGTGTTTCTATAAAGTCAAAACCCTGAAAGAAGAATTAAAGTTTGTTCGTGTAGCTTATTCATTTCTGTTCAATACGTCTTGCACATACAATATAAATCATGATTTATTCAGAAAGCAAGATGGAAGTGTTTATGAGATAGAAGGTCTCCCCAGAGATAGGAGTACAGTAATTACAATTCCGTCTCCCTTAAAATGTTTTAGTGAAAGTTTGAGATATATCTGAACAAGCAGTTGATAACATCTGGTGTTCGAGGGCACGTAGGAATGCACCGATGAAATCCTTCACCCAGTAGATGTCACTGCAGGGATCTCGCTGGGTTTGCAAAGCCAGCTGTGACTTTCCAGTTTCCAGCTAGTCCTTTGATGCCAAAAAAAAAAAAAAAAATAAAGGAAGGCAAGCCTCATTTTCCTGTGTCTTTTTCTTAAAATACTTTCTTCACAAATTGGGGAAAAGTAATACTCCCTCCTACCATCCCTCTCTAGCATCTCTAGGGGGGTGCATGCTTTTGGGGATCTGACTGAGTTTAAATTCTGCTCTAATGTGAGAACAAGCGGGACCTATGAACTCTGTGAAACTCCATTGTGTAAACAGTCATACCCTTCCCAGTCTGTTTGGTAAGCTGGTATCCTGGTTACATTTCCTAAAAAGGATCAGCTCTTACATAGTTTGTCTTTGCATCAGCAGCAGAGCAAGGCCCTTGTAAACCCAAAGCAGCCTACTTCAGTCTCTGGTTTACCACGTTGCTGATAAGAGCCGCTGTAACAAAAAAAGTCTCTTACTTTGCACAAAGCATGTACAAAGCGTGCACATATGTAACATTTAAGAATATACATAGTGTAATACCATATTAGGCCGGTATCCAATCTTTTTATAGTGACCAGCATGACATTCTTTAAGAAACCCCATACTGAATAATTGCAGCATAGCCACCAGTAAGAGAAATATCTTTCCAACCCCAACAGTCAGCGTTCACCTTAAAATCTGAACATGGGATGATCGTATTTATATAATATGATTTTAAACGTTTTCGAGAATGTTTTTTTCACCTTTTTGAAATTTGTACCCTCTTCAGCCTAAATAAATGTTTTGAGTCAATTCCAATGTTAATGTTGTTACATAAGAAGTATTGTTTTGTTTCTCCATTCAAAGTATTTTATTTACTTCAAGGTTATTACCTTGTTCTTCCATCCCCAAATGGTAAATACAGAAGTCTGATTTATCTTCTCTATTACACTCATGTTTCCTTTCTGTAACAAACAGTTTTAGAGAAGATAAGAAAAAACCCAAATAACTTACTTATGCAATTGCTGTTTTTCCCAGGACTTTCAAGCAGCTTTTAGTTATTAGGACCATGATTCAGTGAAAAGGTTAAATATGCATGTGAATTTAAATCAGTAAGTATGGCTTAATCACCTTCAGTACACTTATAAACAAGTATTTTAATGATTCAGAGCCTAATCTTCTTGTCTTTACCATTGTGTCTCTGTACGTTGATGGATTTTTACTCTTGTCATACTCTGACAGTGATTGCTGGTCTCTCAAGAGCTTGGGTCATAGACCCAAGAACAGGACTCATCTAGTAGATGTCAATGAATGCGTGTTCAATCTGGGACCCAAACACCAAAACCAGGTGTAAGAAGGATCGCGGTGCAGAAATACCCACTTTTCACCGGGATGCAGTAGGGCTGGGTTCACGCAGCACTGCAGCCGAGTTTGGCCCCTACCAGGATGTCTTCCAGACCTCTGCAGAAGAGCCTGCCTAGTCCTGCAGGTTCTTCTGCTCAGGTTCTCTGAACCAAGCTCCAAGTTCAAGATTGCAGCCTGACTTCCCACAGCAAAGGAGCATCCCACCGTGGCCTCCTTTTCTGTACTTCTTTTCTACTTGGGGGTGGTGGAAGGAAGGGTGCTGTGGAGAAACTTTGTAAAGTGGAACAACACGGGGCATAGAAAAAGATGAGGTAACTCCAAAAATGTAAATGACCCTTATCTTGTCTTCTGCCAAGCCAAAGCCTGAAATGTCAGCTGAGGCAGAAATAAGAGATGCACTGTACAGCTGATAGAAATTCCTGAAAATGTTCTTTAGTATGAAAATGCAAATCACTGCCTCTCCCAGCATACCCTGTTCAGGGCTTTTTGAGCCAAATGTTGAGCCAATTGCTTTGCAACTCCCTTGAACTACGTGTAGTTACAGACCTACTTCTGCCCAAAATGAATAGCTTCCCTAGTTGTTCGTAAGTGACATCTCTGTAAGACCATGCCTGAAATTAGTCTGTCTTGAAATCACCATGCCTAACTACACTGATGTGCAGTTCTCAACAAATTTAAAGCCTAGACACCCTAAACCCTAACAAGAGCCATGTATTTTTTAGGATTTGGTCTAAAACTCAAAGAGAGGAACTGAAAATGCACTGAAGTTTATAGTTACAACTGATATTCCGTGAAGAAGTGGCCTGAAAAAATACACATTTCATAAAAGCTAGTGCAGGTTTATGTATCTTCACACTAATCAACTCAAATCTCCCCCCAGAAAAAACCCCAAGCCCCCAAAAAACAACAAGAAAGCAACAAGCTAGCAGAACTCCTGTGACAAAAGGATGGAGAAGGTGGCCTCCTGAGGTCTCTTCCAGGCATGTTTTGGAAGTTTCCATGGGCCAAAGTCTAGTATTCTCTCACAGTAGAAGAAAAACACAATACACCAGCTTGTGCCAAATGTGGGTTTAAAGAATATTTAGTCAGCGTCTTTTCTCATGTTGAAATTACAATCCTATTAAAACAGCTGGAATTATAGTTTAACAGGGAAATTGTATCATTAAAAATCAATTCTTCATGAAGAAGTCCTTGGAAATACTAGATTGTAGCAGCCAGACCATGAACCCAGCCTAAGCCAGGCCTTGATTTATGTTCTTGTCATTTCAAGGCAACCTCTGAATAGCTATTGTGTCATTTACTGAGACAAATAGAGTGGCTGAGAGTGGAATTAGTATCTGGATAGTACAAAACTGCGTCAGATAATGTTGTAATCTGTGGATTCAGAATTGTAGCCTAGTAATAGGAAACTTCCCATATCAGCGTGGGGTAGGGAAGCATTTCAATAATCAGAATAAAGCAGAGCAGGACACGATATCACCATTTCTGTGTCTGGATTTCCTTCTCACCCATTCTTTGTTTGTTTGTTTGTTTGTTTTGCTGTTTCAGGTGCAGGTCTCAGCATCAGCGATAATGAATCTTGCCACGGCAGCCAGGACGGCAGCAGCATGGCTAACTCCCAGATCGTAGAGCTTAGAAGAATACCCATAGCGGACACTCACCTCTAACTCCACAGCTTGCTTGGGTTTTTGTTGATTTTTTTGGTTTTCTTTTTTTTTTTTTTTTAATTCAAGCCTCAGTATTTTTATATTTGTACTTCCTTTTGCACTAAAACACTGTATGAAACTGTGTAGTAGAATGTTGTGAGCTTTACTGAACGTTTAACAAGGAATGTTTGCTTGAAGTTTTGTATATCAGAAAATAAACTGTAAAATTTTTACAGTGGTTGAGCATCAATAGATACCATGGCAATCGACCTAGATTTGTATGTTGTGGCTAGATGACATATTTCACAAGCTGTGGCTTTTTTAATTACCCTGTACGTGTAACACTGATTAATAAAAGCAATAGAGTCCGTTTGATACAAACAAGTCTGTTATTTCTGCTTGCTGCTTATGGAGCTGGAAGATGATGCAGACACCCTGTTGAACAGGGAAGTTTTTTCATTACACAGTTGTTTGAAGTTTTCGAAGCTGGTTTTTGAGTACCCAAATCTGTGAACTTTACAAATTCAAATAAAGACAGAGTCTTGAGCTAGAGAGCTTGAAATTTAAATTGTGACATGATAAAATGTGCCATGATCTGAAACAAACAGAGGGAAGGGGAGATGAAGGACAAGAGTGAAAACGCATGCTGTCGACTGCGTTACCTTGCTGGTTTCATAATATTAGCTCTCTCACTCTTCTCACAGTCAGAAATAAGGGGGAGTTCCAGAGAGTTGAATTTTCTGTTAATCTCTGTGGGTGCTACACAGATATCCCTGTTCTGATGGAAGGGTTCAAGTATTGCATTACAAACAGAGTTAGATCAGTAACCTGGGGTCATAAATGAGCAAGAAAACTTCCTCCCCTGGAAAAAGAAAATACAGAGGAAGTATTTGAGAACTGAGAGAGGAGGTAGGCTGATCTTGCAGGAATCATTAACTCTGCTTCTGCACAGACACTCTGGAAGAAAAACACATTAAAGCAGGAGACCAAGGGAATTTTCCTCTGAACATTTCTGAGCATAATATAGAAATACAGTAAATGAGAATGCAAGGCTTTCATACCTTCTTCAGGAACTTGCCTAAAGGCTTAATGCTGGGCAAGCTCTGAGCAACAACCTCTCCCTTTAAAAGGAAACTTTTCGTATGGAAATCTGTCTGTGAATTTTGCTATAGTGATATACAAATTTTAGTGTATCTAATTACTTATTGAGCTGAAAAAACAAACCCACCCCACTTCTGTGTCCCAGTTCTGTAATAGCTGGTAGGAGTGCACAGCTCACAGTCATCACTCATAACCGAAGCAGACATAATCTTTAAGGTCTAATGCAAAAGCATTCACAGACACAGGAAAGTATTTCTCGTCAGCAAAGCCCTTAAACAAGTGCTTTTTGAGTACACATTTGAATTGATGGGAAATGAGAGTATGTCTATATTTAATTAGTACGTGTTCTGCTGCATCGAGTCTTAAATTTCTGACTCCCAGGAATCTTGTTGACTCTTTATGCTGGTCACGCTATGGAGCAAACAGGGCCAAGTCTTTGTGGTCAATGGCACAACTTACTGGGGGGGTGATGGTGGGGGGAAATGAGCCCATTCACCATGGGCAGGGAGACCCAATGCCCTGTGCAGAAGGGGCAGCCTTTAAAATTGGGTGAGGTGCATCTGAAGCATAGTGGGCAACTTTATACAGGAGTGAACCATCTAAGCATATTTAATAATTCACTTTTCTACGCATACCTGCACCTGCTGAAAAGGGACTTTCTGGGCACTTGAATGAACCGCAAGTGTCATCGAAATAAGTCTCTCAGTCTGGAGTTAAAATTAGGTTTTGACATTTTGCATTATAGTACTTTTTTTATTTTCTACCCAGGAAACCTGGATCTTGAAGAGTTTTTAAACTTTATTTCATTCTTCATGAATCAACTGAGGTGAGCATTGTCCACGTACCCACTAAAGCCCCAACGTGAAGCCTGGCCCTGCAGAACGATTGCAACACTTGCTCCGTTGTGAGAGCGTCGGGGCTCTAACAGATGTTTCATTACTCACAGCGCATGCTACTACACGCTGTGAGAAAGCTTATAAAAGAGGGATGTTTTTTTGATTTTGACTCACCACCATAAATGTTAATACTTTGTGTCACTTCAACTTGTTGCACAACTGGCCTGGTTAGGGATTTACTGTAAATGCATCAGCATTTTCAGAGCAGATCAGTGGGATGACGTCCTCTGCCAGCAGTTGTTGAATTTTAAGTCTCTAGGTGGTGCTCACATGGTTTAAGATCATGGGATGGATTTTGTAATTGTTCTAGAACCAGTTTTTTTTTAAAGAAAGTATTCTGTCTGTTGGAAATTCAGTGTTTTAATAGCATGGGTCTCCCTCAGCTCCTTTTTGCTGTTCCTCGAGTGGTTGCGACAGGAGCAGGGCAGCCGTGTGCTCTGGCCTGGGCCGGAGGACCACCTGTACCGTTGGGTTGACTTAACCCAACCAGACTGAACACCTCCTGTGGTTCCCTGATCTCAGGCGCTATCTAAAATTTGATAGAGAGTGTAAGTATCTCTTTGTTTCTGTGAGATGAATGAATCCACAGCTAGATAGCTTTCAAACCAAGTGTCGCCAAGGGCTTGCCATGCTAAGATGACTAACTCATTTGACCCTTTGCTTTGTTCCTGCACAGTGAAGAACACCAGGATACTTGCTGCCTTTGCTTTTTTTCCCTATAAGCCATCATTTCTCCATGAGAGGCCATTCTCCACATTTTGAGGGGTGGAAGGAGCTGTGGTTAAAATGGATGTAACATTTTGTAGTTCGCAGTGTGAAGGAGACCCCGTTTCCAGACAAGCTTCACCTAAAGCTACTTAAATATGTATGTAGATCAGATGAACGAATGGATGTGTTTCAGGAGTTTATCACCACTCATATGCCAACATAAGTAAATTCACTTTTTTAAAAGATGTCTGAATATATTTCACGTTCAAGTGATGAAAAATGCTAAGTTCAACAGACAGCTTTTAGGTGATGTTCTAGAGAAAGCCACTGTAGAAGATTCTGATTTCACTTTCTTGGTACATATCCAAAATAAGTCAATTCAGGTGCCAGGGACTCAAACAGAAATACTCAGATTTTTTTTTTCTTTAGAACCTAGTTGAGAGCCCCCAATATACCCATGTTCTGTCTCTACCATGCAGATGCTTAGTACTCCAATATCCTACATCCAAAGTCATCACCCTGCTGAGAACTGCACAGTGAGAGCTTTGATCTGCAAAGGATTAAATTGTATTGAGAGCTTTACAGCAATAAAGTGCCTATGTGCTCAACATAAAATTATGTTAAATTGACTGATAACGCAGAGGTTTGACTAGAAAATTACTTAAGTTCAGGCATATCCTGACTTCAGATGCATTTCACTATCGCTCAGCCTATACTGTGGACCTTGAGCTACTATTGTAGATTCTGCTTCACCAGCACTGGTGTAAAGCAGTAGGAAATCAGAATGTGTGCCCGGTTTGCTGGCAGCAGAATTTGCTCCTGTGTTACTTCTACTGGCAATAACATGTAGTGAAAATAGCACATGCAAGTTTGGGCTCATCTGCTCAATTCAAGATGTTATTCTGTTGATTTCCACAGAAAAAAATCAAAACTAATTTCCATTTTTCATTTCATGGTTCAAAACCATCTTCTATGCAATAAATACATTGACATAATTACAACATAATATCCTTGTGTGCAATAAATACATGGAAATAATTGCAATGTAATACTCCAGCATTATGAGTATTAAATACCAGTAATCAAATCAAAAAAGCCCTAAGAATGGTTTTGTTTGGTTGGTTTGGTTTTTACCAAGTCAAAGTTGTGTTCATGCTAGAGACAGCATTTTCACAAATACGCAGGATTTGGAGAAAATTATAAATGCCTTATTTTTGTTGTTACCGCATTTCAACTTTTTTTACTTTCTGTGCAAACCCGAAGACTAATGTGGTGTCTCTTTGGTCCTGCCGTCCTGCTCAGCATCGGCAGGAAGGTGAATGCTTTGCTCTTCCTGGAGCTGGTGGTTTTACTCACAGGATTATTTTGCCAATGGCTCATACTACAGAATGCCAGGAGGACTTTCCTGGGTATCCAGAAAAGAGAAATGTATTCTGGGAACTGTGAGGACAGAGCTTGAGAGCACAGATTTAATAACCCTGACACCACTCCCTGGCTAAAACATACAGGTTGGAGATGGCCCCAGCAATGTCTCATAACAATGGCTGGTGTCAAAAGTGCCAGGAAGGGTTTTTACTGAAGCTGTCAGGATTTTCCCCAACTCAGCAGGTAGGCTTTGGAGACGGTGTGGTCACTCCTGTGCTGTAGTACTGCTGATCTGAGCACACGGTGATTTTATCCAGAGATGCTCTAACTTCCAAAACCTGTCATCTTCAGTGTGGCTCTACTCTTCATGCAGAGCAAACAGCAGCATCTGGGACATCTCTTGATGATTCAAAGTATGTGTGAAACACAACTATGTGTCACCGTGTACACACAGACAGAAAATAATTATGGGATATAAGAATTTAATACCGTAAAAATAAATTCAGTTTCAATTTGGAAGCTAAAACACTGTGCTCCAGGTTATGAAACAGGTTTCCCTGGAAACTTCTTGGCTCCTGCTTTGCAATTCCTGAACCGGCTAAGCGTGTGATTTCCCAGTTTCCTGACTGGAAAGAGTCGTGCATCCAGGCAGGGGCTATACAGTTGCCAACAGGGTTGCAAGAAAAGGGGATGCCTGAAATCTCCCTTTGCTCTCAGCCTCCTGCAGTGCACAAGATGCACCACCCGCAGCCCCTCTCTGCAGGACCCATCACCATGCTGCTGCCTCGGGTCTGTCCCTTCCCCACAGTAGGAGAAGTGGAGAATCATAGAATCATAGAATCACTAAGGTTGGAAAAGACCTCTAAGATCATCNTCCTCTGGGCACTTTCCAGCCGCTCTTCCCCAAGCCTGGAGCGGTGCCTGGGGTTGTTGTGGCCCAAGTGCAGGACCCGGCACTTGGCCGTGTTGAACCTCATGCAGTTGGCCTCAGTCCATTGATCCAGCCTGTCCAGGTCCCTCTGCAGAGCAAATACAAATACAAAGATTTTCCCATCTGGCAAGGACCGTGTGCATGCAGCACCACGTTTCTTTCTGCTTTGGGAGAACGTGTCCTGGAGATTGGATCAGGACAGGAGGAAAAGAACAGACAAACAAACAATGACCTCACTCGAAATCCTTGTTGAGTCCTGATAAAGGGAGATCGCAAGCTGTTCCTCACCAAGCGTGGGGTGATAAGGCAGTCAGCCCCGCCACCTCTGCTGCAGCACGCCGGCAGCATCTGCATTATCAGCTCAAATGGGGCTTGTTCGCTCGTGCTTCAGCCCCAAAACGAGCCCTGTTTGCATCTGTTCTGCATGCCACGGATATTGTTTGCAACACTCCTTGCAGCACAGATCTAAAAATACCTCATCGACCGACCTTTTACTGCTGAGGGAGAGATCCTTCTCCCTGATCTCCTGCTTGTCCAGCACCTCCGTCACTGCTCTGGGCCCACATTCCTTCTCAAAGAGACTCTCTATTCACTTATTCCTTCTGATAGCATTTGCCTCAATAGCAAATGGGCTTGTGCTCCCTCTTCCTCAGTCAGATATAAGGACATAATGCCAAATATGAATCTTCTGGTTTTCTGTTGTGTAAGAAGGAACCCGTTTCCTTCTTAATTCTTTGTTTTTCTGCAGTTACCATGTTTTGTACCTTCTGCTGGATAAGTTCCTAAGGAGTCATGTCCTGTTCCAGCAAAAAACACTCGAGACCATCCTCAGAGTTGAGCATATGCCTACTTTGGTTATTTGGATGGCAAAATACATGGTTCAGTGCTTAATGTGTCTCCACCCATGTGAATCCTGTATCCACACATTTAATAAAGCTGATCTAGCCATTTTAACTGGGACTTTCTGCAAGTTTTGGGACATGCATGCTTCCTTGTGGCATCTTTTGATTTTTCTGTCCCCACGAAGGCTGAAACCTTGCCTGTGCTGAGGCACAGCCACGCGCAGGCAGTGGAAGCTCTCCACTCCGATCATTAGACTAGTCTCAGGATTTAAGAGGTGAGTTTGAACTTGGGGGGGGGGGGGCTGCAGAGGGCCTGAATCCCTGCCCTCGTTTGTGAGCAGTGTGATTAGCTGTCCACTGTAAAAAAAGGTGAGATGTCTACAGCTTCTGCTATCCCTTACGTGTGCTCTGGGCAGTTCCTTGGAAGGGTGAGAGTAAGTAGGAAAAAAATACAGCTGTAGAGCACGAGCAAAGAGGAGAAACTACTGAGAGCTTCCTTGCCTTCATTTTTTTCATGTTTTCCATCACCCAGTCTCTTCCTACTATTTCCATATGTGTGATGTTCTGATGAGCATTGCGTGCCTATTCAGAGCACCTAGGGCAAGCACTGCGATTCTCCTCCAAGGACCATGTGCCTACAGCCTTTAGGTTCTTCCATCTTGAGAGCCAGATTTAGTAAGAATCATGTTATTTTACAGCGCTAACGGGTTTCTCAGGGTTAAGAGTGCATCAACTCCTTATATTCAGTGCTGGCAGAAGACCTTTGTTGCACATCAGAAGACCTTTAATCCTGGTCCTCGGTGGACTAAGGCTGACCTACGGCAGTGGTGTGGACCATTGCTGTTTGATCGGCTGGGAAACAGTCTGCCCACCTTAAAATTAATGCCACGGAGTGCAGAGCAAGAACCAGCAAGGCAAATGCCAAGCAGTTATTAGCAAGGCTTCTGACTTGCAAACGGAATGGCTCATTACAAACTTTGGGAGATTAATATTAAAGATAATTCCTCTGAGCACCGAAAAGAATCCCATGTAGCCTCAGGAGATGGACAGCTAAATCCTCAGAGCCAGTGTACACAGTTATGCCATCCGACCCTGGGGACACAGACCTTGTTTTTGAAACCAGCATGCTCTAGAGGAGAAAGTAAATGGAAAAACAATATCATCTTGCTTTTCTAACCCAGAAAAGGAGCCTTGAATGTTCATGAAAACAATCTTTTGTTGCAAAGGAAACAGAAGTTGAGATTTTTCTGCTCCTCATAAAACTGAGGCTAACATGATTAAAAAATGTCATAGCTTTCCGAAACTGTGTGGATTAGCAAAGAAACAGAGTGTGCATTTCTGTTCAAATCTTCTCTGATTATATTAAAATACTCTCAGAAATACTTTTTTTTTTTTTTTGCAGAAGTACTAGCCAACAAGAGGCAGGTTTACGTATCATATGAAGTAAGTTAACATCTAGATTATAAAACACACAGCTAGTGCCTGTAGACCACAAGTGTTCAGAATTCATTAGTTCTGACTAATTGAACTGCTTGTTACATATTTTAATCTGATATCTACTCTAGAAGGAAAAGTGTTGTGTTGAAATTAATTAAAGCCCCCTTTTTTTATATTAGTAGTGGCAATACATGTTTTGTTCAAAATTAGGTCCATTATTTTTAGTTTTCCTGGGGGAGAGGGAAATAAAAGCATGTTTAATTCCTTGTTCTGGAGAGAGAGCTTCTGTATTGTGAGTAGCTCAGTATTTTATGAATTAGTCTTAAAGAAATAAATAAGGCTTTAAATAAATAATACTTCTTGGATTTGGGAGGGGAGGTTTGAAAGTGAGATATCTGCATTTCTACATTTCTATAGAAAGAAGAATACCGAGAGCAGGAAAGGATGGGGGATGTTTAATCCCATTAAGTGTAAAGAAGAAGAGTGCCTTTCTGGTAAGACCCGTTCTAGGCCAAAACTGAAAACACAGAAAACAATCAGTGACAATGGGTGTCATTGTCTTTGCTTGATTATTAGCAATGGCAGGATTTCGCCTGGGGTGACTGTTTTCTTTTGTACTGGCAGGGTACAGAAGACCTACCGCTTCTCAAGGTCAGATCCTGGTCCAGTAGCTCTCCAGACAATATTTCTTAACATCAATTTCACTGGCTCTCTTTTGTATTTACAGGCATGAAAATCTGGTCTTAACTGACTTGTGTTGTGAACATAAACGCTATTTTTGCCTTGCAAGTGGAGAAACCGAATCTCCCGATCTCCCATAAAAACCTGGAATAAAGCATTAGTCAATTCAGTGTGCGGGTGCGTGCAATCCCAGCCAAGACAGCAGAATGCGATGACTGACACGTCAGCTTTAGAAAGACTTCACCCCATCGTGGTTGACCCTCTGCATCGATACGTGAGCTTGCACCCAGCCGTCCTGCGATCCTGCGTGTTGGCGTAAACTTGGTCTCAAACACGAGAACCATCAGCTGCTCCTGCTGCGGAGCAGAGCAGAGGATGCCTCCGCTCAGAGGGAGATGATGGGCAGAGGTGCCACCTCCACCGGCAACGCAGATGCAGGCAGTGGACCCGGCTCACTCGCAGCCCTTGAGCCGTAACGCACGAGCTTGGTCCTCTTGCCTGCCCACTGCCATCCTATGCAATGATGTCCCAGCACCTGCCATCCTATGCAATGTCCCACCACCAATGCACTTAACACTCCCCTGCCCTTGGCTTTCCACTACAGAAACTGGAGCATATCTGAAACCATCGCTCTTATTGCTTGGCTAGGACTGTATCAAGGTGAAGTTCACCACCCACTCCCCACATACGTTAGACATGCACACAGCAGGAGTGCCCCTCCGGGAGGTATTTACATACAGCAGAGACAAAATACATTTTGCTTCTGTCACCTCCTTTGCTCAGAGCCTTGCTTCCCTCTTCTCCTACAGCCACAGTGACAGCCTTGAGTGATGCCCAGATGACGACTTGGATCTTCTCCCAGTCCTTGAGGGTGTTTATCTTACCTCTAGGATCATGGTGTAGGGCTGATCTTCTTCCAGAGGACTAGTGCTGGCATCCAGATTGCAGGTCTAGGTGGGACAGAGATAAAACATTGCAGTGCCCATGCTTCGGGTGTCTTGAGGGTGGAGATCTTGAAGAAGAACTAGTTGCACCTGGTCAAACCCTCCTTTATGTCTTCAGTTGTTGCAGTCTCATGGACCGTGCAAGTTCCAGCTATGTTCTGGAAGAAACAACAGTTCGTTGTCTGGACCCCCAGGACATGCATATGACTAACATGTTAGGAAAGAGCTTTGGAAACTGGTCTGGCACACGATGAGAGAGGGAGAGGACATGGGAAGCTCCAGGTCTGCGCTCTTGAGACCTAACAGGTAAGGAAGAGAGAGCAGACTAGCTTGCTGGTGTCCTGGGATCTTTCCAGGTCTCAGCTTAACCAGCACCAAGGCTACCAGGAGCCCTCACTGAATTGCATGATGTGGACCACCTGGGCCCATGGCAGCCCAGCCCACAGCCCAGGATCAGCAAAACCTGACGTGGCTTCCTTGTAAGCAGGACCTGGAGAGCATGTGGGTGTGAAGCTACCATATCTTTGCTCAACCAGATCACATATTCAATAAAAGTGGTTCAAAGTCTTGTGATACAAGACTCATCCCTGGCTGTTTGGCTGATTTTTCTCTGAGGCCATAAAAATAGCTCTATTTGATCCTGAGAGGTTGTTTCAGGCTTGTTTTTGTTTCTGGTTTGATCTTTAACTGGTTTCCAGGGATGCTGCCAGGGCTGGAGAGAGCCACGCTTCTACCTGTGTCTCAGGCTGTCAAGTTTGGGGCAGTGCTCATCTGCTTTTTGGTGGGCTGAAGGGCTCTCAAGAAGGTACGTAGGCTCTACGGCACAGGCTGGACAGTCGGTATGTGCACAGTGCGAGTCAGAGATGGGCAGCATGTGCGTTGCGAGGGGCTGTGGTGGTGGGTGGTGGGTTAGAGCCTGCTCCTTGCCTGCCGTTGTTGCCTGCTGTAGAAGGGACACAACAGGTTTGAGCCCTCCAGCTCAGTGAATTCAGACTTAGGCTTCTTCCAGAGACACTATTTTTAAGTTCCAAAAAACTCAAACTTTTGCCTTTTCAGGCAAGAGTTCCAGCGTATCAGTATTGTCGGTTTGTATAAAAATGATGAAAATTATTAAGAATACGAAACAGTCATTTACTGTGATGCTACTTTGGTAAGAAATAAAAATGTGAAGGTTTTTCTATGTGTCAAGAAGCTGGAAAGATGCACCAAAATATACATATTATTAATGTCTGATTAAATGTCTCTTGCTCTTGATACGACTATAATTTTCACCACTCAACAAGACAGTGCACTATCTTTACGTATGACTAGTATACTCCGGAATGCCAGACCTTGATTAAAAACAAACATGCTTCTCAATGTTAAAGGAAGAGGAAAGGAAATGTTATAGATAACATGCTAAGTTCCTTTTGTTTTGTTTGTAGTTGTGTCTCTTTTATTTTTTTCTTTCATACATAACTACGTAATAGTTGAAGTAAGCACTGAAGGCTGCTGCATTTAATCCTACGCAAATACAGAGTCTTTAACATCATCTAAAGACCAAGGTTAGATTTTTGCTTGGAGGTAATACAATAATATTTGTTTGGACTTTGTGATTGAATAGGAAGGGAGAGGTTATCTATGCACATGCATTTGATGAAAGTGAATGCGTTTTCCCATGGAAAGCAGCCTGAATATTCAATCATTAATTTGCAAAACAAACAACCCAAAAGAACTTGGCTTGCGCCTTCCATATGTATCTAATGGGATTTATTCAGAATTAACTGCGCATACAGGCACGCCATGTGACACTTGGTTGCAGTTTCCATTTGGCTGCAGATTTTTCACTTCGAACCAGCAGCCAGTGTGCAGGGAAGGTTCATGGTGCCACAGGGTGTGATGGTGATGATGATGATGGGGAGCAAGACACCTTGACAGTCCCTTATGCTAACCTGTTGCATGACAGCCTTAGGGCATCAGTAGGGTACTGCTCTGCCCTCCTGCTCTTCTCTGCTCAAATGCTCCTCCTTAAGGATTTTATTGAGAGCAGATGCCTGCTGAAGATGAAGACGAATTTGCTGTGCCCAAGGAAAGCCACTAAAAGCAATGAAAAACTGTTGAAATGGGACATAGTGGTCTTTCCAGGAATGCGGATGCCTTTACCATTTCTTTGCAATCTCAGTAATGTTTGGGATAGATTGGTGTACAGCATACCATGAACATTAGCATGTCATGCATGCTAGGATGTGTATGATTAAGGGTTTAAATCCATGTTAGTTTGAAAGGGGTGAATCAAAGTGATTGGGACATCTCTTCCCACCCCCGCCCCAGCTAAAATATTAATAATGCCACGTGCTGAATTTTCAAATTGAAAGAAACTGTCCAACATCTGCTAAGTCCACATTGAAACAAAAGCAATGAAACTTCCTACCTGTCTCAGTTAGGGTTTCCAAGACACCCATCACTCCACTAATTAAGTGATTCCTTGCTTCTCAAACTGTACCATCAGCTGCCAAATAAAATACAACCATTTAATCATGTTAAATTAGAGCTATAATAATATTAGTCATTCCCTAATAGCCTTTTTTAAGCCACTAGAAAAGTAAAGTCTTGCCAAGAAGACTGTTACCCTTCCACAGTAAAAATCAATAAATCATAATTATATTGTGTACCTTGACCTCTTTTCTACCACAGTGTGGAAAAAAAACAGCATGAAGCCAGAGACTGGTTAAGTAATTTAAAACAATTTGTGAACTATAATTCAAGGGACTGGTTAGGCCTATTAATTAGTAAATCATTCATAATCTCAAAAGTATTCGAATGCACTGGATTTCAGTAAAATATACTAAGTGGAGCAATCTGTTAACGTCACTGCTACCATGAGGGCTGTAAAAGACTGTGTTCTTTTCAACTGTTTCTGTTAATGTTTGAACATAAATTGATGAACACATGCTAGAAAGTAATTAGTCAATTGTAACCATTCCACTAAAGCTAGATGTGTCATAAATTATGGCTAGCCAGAAGACCTTTATTTTTAACCACTAATTACTGATATTTTCATCAATATTCCTAAACTCATATTTCTGCAGCCACTGCAGGCACATGTCAGAGCTTTTTACGCTTTTCTTTGCTCTAAATTAGCTGCTTTCTGGCACTGTTTCTTCACTGCTTTACCCTCATTTTATCCACAGTCAGTGGTGGGAAATCGCCAGCTCTGGACTCCTAAAGCTGCATCTGTGCTGTGGGTATTTACAACAGGGCAGGGCACATTCTCTGGAATAACAGTCCTGGTCAGGTTAGAAAGGATTTAGAAAAGACTGGGATTTAGAAGGAATTTTTATGTGATCCTCAAAACACCGGCTAAACCTTTTGGGCTTCCCCCCCCTCTCCTGGAATGGCTTAAGAGACTTTTCTTTGTACATGTCCTAAAGTGCTCCGTGGGATAGCTCAGGAGCTTGACATATGTGTCATGCCAAAAAATGAAGACAACTTCCAAATCATAGAATCATAGAATCATTAAGGTTGGAAAAGACCTCTAAGATCATCAAGTCCAACCGTCAACCCAACCCCCCCATGCCCACTAAACCATGTCCCCAAGCGCCTCATCTACACGTCTTTTAAATCCCTCCAGGGATGGGGACTCCACCACTGCCCTGGGCAGCCTGTGCCAAGGCCTGACCACTCTTTCAGGAAAGAAATTTTTTCCTCATGTCCAACCTAAACCTCCCCTGGCACAACTTGAGGCCGTTTCCTCTCGTCCTATCACTTGTTACTTGGCAGAAGAGACCAACCCCCACCTCGCTCCAACCTCCCTTCAGGTAGTTGTAGAGCGCGATGAGGTCTCCCCTCAGCCTCCTCTTCTCCAGGCTGAACACCCCCAGTTCCCTCAGCCGCTCCTCATCAGACTTGTGCTCCAGGCCCTTCCCCAGCTCCGTTGCCCTTCTCTGGACACGCTCCAGCACCTCCATGTCCTTCTTGTCGTGAGGGGCCCAAAACTGAACCCAGGATTCGAGGTGCAGCCTCACCAGTGCCCAGTACAAAGGGATGATCATCTAACGATGCTAAATACCTTACTTAGCATGAGAGCTAAACCTCAGATGGTAAGGAATCAGATTATCCAGGTCTGGCAACTGGGTGAAGTGTCTCCCACCCATGATAAGTCATCCTTGAGGAAGACCGTATTACTAAGTGAGGCCACAGGAGAAACGAACAGGGCAGTCTAAGCCTTGGGCGCGTGTGAACGAGCATCAGCGTTTATCAACTGCAGCAGAAAAGCTGACACAGTGACTGAGATGTGGCTGGACTGTTTGTATAAACACCGTGGCTGGTGCTGCACGAAGACTGTCGTGCCAGCCCCAGGAAACTCCAAGTTGAGAGTGAAGCACTTAAAAGGAGGAAGTGCGTAAAAGAAAAATATAAATACTTTCCAGGAATGCTTATACTGTTTAGACATTTCAAGGAAAAAAAAACAAAGCAAATGAAAACCACAGGGAAGAATAACAACAATATTTCTGGAAAAAATTGTTTCAGAGCATTGTTTATTGAGTGCTTCCTTGCTGTTCTAATTATCAACATGATATGCAGCATTTATATATAAAAAATAAAGATTAAATCCTCACTGAAGGAAGAAAAAAATTCTGATCTTCTAGGAAGGAACAGTTTGAGGGAAAGGGATTGGCTGGGTTGTTACTACTTAAAAAAAAATTATTAATATTTATAAAGTTTAGTGAATATTTATATTCTTTGCTTTTTCCTGATGACTCACTGGGTCAAGACAAGCTTATATATTACATTATTATTTATTGAGTCACTGCTCATTTTCCCATTAGCAGCAGCAGGATATGTTCTACTTCTCTGGCGATAATTTCCTTCTCTGATGTATTCAGACTCTTTTCAAAAAACATGGGGTGGGGAGAGAGAAGGTTTCAATTTCATATTAGCAACTCGGACGTTTCAGTCAACTCTTGCTAACCTTATCAAAATTCCCCGACGTCTAGAAGCAACACTTATCTACAAATCCTTAGTTATACCTTACCCGACTTTGATGTCAGAGAAGGTGCCCACAAGCACGGTTTCAGTCTGGTTTTCACACTGGGACTAGAAATGCCACCAGCTGACACAATGAAAATAGAGGGGCCATTGCAATTACAGGTTCATCATTGCATTTTAAACTGCAGAAGGCTGTGGTCAGGAGCCTGAACAAACTCACGCTGTGCAATAAAGCTCTCAAAGCACACACACGCAGGAGGGAGCAAAAGTACAGTTTACCTAGGGAGTTTCAAAAACGGGGCTTGTGCAAAATACCTCTTAGACAAAGGCCTTCAAAGTGTGGGTGTTCAACAGGAGACTTTCTTAGTCCTCCGAGGGAAAAATGGGCATTGGTCTTCATCTTGACCTAGCTCAAGCCCAGCTGCCTCCTTGCACCCACACCCCGGTACCTGTCTGAGCAAAGAGGCCAGTCCACCTTAGGAAAACTCCCAGTTAGGTTGTGTCCTCGCACGTGGATGTAGACATACCTGGGTTAACGTTCGTGCTGGTCAGCGAAAGCTGCAAGGGTGAAATGACCCATCAAGTGTGGCCACGAAGTGCTTCGTAACGTCACGCTGGCTCTGGTCTTCATCCAGACCCCTCAGAGAAGTGCGGAGTGAAGTTTTGGGGGTCGTGGATGTTTAAGCAGCTTAATAAAAATCAAAATGTGCATCTGCATGTGTCTGTGTGTCCCAAAAATCTTTGGTGCTAACCCATTCTTATTAACGTTAACAGATGATTTTAAATGTTTTTATTAAAATTTTAAGTTTCAGAGCAAGAAGGAGACCTCTCCCTGCTTCTGGAGACAGAAGGAAGGCTGTCCCTGAGGGCCTGAAGATACTGTGTGTGGCTCCATCCCAGTGCATTTTTTTTTTTTTTTAAAATTGTATTTGGAATTTAGCAGCATTCTGCTTTGGGAATTTTCAGTAAATAGGACATGTAAGTGTATTTATGCAAGAAGGCGGCTGTTGGAGATGTATGGCCTGAATAAGTGCTAGAAAGCAGTAAAATGTGAGTTTGGAGCACAATATTCACAGAAAAAATGAAAGCATATGTAGCTGGCTTTTGTCCTAGTTGGGCAGATACCACACTGAGTCAGAATTTTTTACTTTCTTTCTAAAGGTACATATTTTCCTTATTTTTCGAGCATCAGATTGGATAGCAAAAATACAGGATTTAAAAAAAAAAAAAAGGCCCCACTTCAAGTGAACAAACTCTTTGTTTTTTCCAGGTACATGGCTTACTTATTTTTCCTTTAGAAAAAAGTATCAATTGCTTTATTTTTTTGGTGACTTCATCAGTTGCATATAGTGGGAGAGAACATCTCCCCACTGCTGAAGGTGTCATGTGAGGAATAAAATCTAATTTTCCTAGAGCTAGAAATGGAAATATGGCTGTTGTTTGGGACCTTGAGACAGCTCAGATTTCTGTACTGGAGGAAGATATTTGGAGAACCCAGTTATGAGTAATGAACAAATTAAAAAACAAATTATAAAAAATTTGAAAATTCGGCTAATGCAAAATGTTGCTTCTTACAATCTAACCTCCTACTATGAGTATCGTGTATTTTAGCCATGTAGTGGGTTTGACGTAAAAGAAGGGTAGCAGAAGGATTCTGCCTTTGCTTGTCTTTGATTTGTTTGATTCTTGCTTTCACTTCTACTGAGTAAATTTCAGCTACATAAAATTGTTCATTTGAGGATTCTTTGCTTGGCTTTTCCCCCCTGCACTGTCCCACACTTTGTATTTACATAAACATATTAATGGATACTAAATGAATATACAATTATACTGTTCTTAGTGTAGAAAGTAGGCTGTGGCACGGTGCATATGGTGGGATTTAACCACAAGAAAATTCTTCTTAGAGTCTGATAACTGTGTAAAAACACTTGTGGCTCCAGTTGTAATAGTATACACGTACACACATCTAGTCAGTTTTAGAATAACTGAATTGAAATTTTTAATCGTGAATGATGTTATATTTATATGTAACCCTGTGTGTGTATGTGTGTGTATATATATGTATATATATATATATATATATATATAAAATGACATTGCTTCCCAGCTTTCACAAATCTGTTGGGCACATACTGCTCACTCATTCATCATATGCTATATGTTTTGTGTCTTTAAATGAAAATATTGTATTACCTTAAAAAAAATAACTCACTAGGAATAACATTTGTAGTCTAGATGAAATCTCAGTGTGCAGGTTTTTTGAGCTTTCATTTTTTTTAAAGAATAATACTTATTATGAAATCTTCCAAGAATTGTTTTTGTTACTGCAGGAAGTTAGCTCACTGCCCAATAGGAAATAATCACTCAGTCAAGCATAGGGCCATTAATAAGCAAATTAAATAAGCTGCTCATGAGTCAGTATATCTCTTTCTGTCTTTTTTTTGGCACATCCAATGTACAGCTCGTAGTTGTATTGAACAGTGAATTTGCAAAGTTAACTGCAGCTGCATGTTTAATAAGTGTATATGTAGTAGTAAATCCCGAGGCAGCAGGACGTCCCTTGCTATGGCAGGAGTGCAGCACATTGACTTCACAGCCAACTGGGTAAAGAAACGTGCAGGACTTCAGGGCCTGACCTGAGCCAGCAGAACAGTTCTGTTAATGACATAAACAGGAGCAAATGGTTCAGTCTGTAATTCATCTCTAGAATTACAGATAAATTTCTGTAGAAAAACAGATAAATTTCACGGTAGGGCTGGCCAAATGATAGCAAACAATTCATTAGTCTCCAAATGGCTGAATGGGACCTTCATTTTGCTACTGTATGCACAGAGCACATTTGTTGTTCGTCTGTGCTCAAGCTACTACACATCATTGTTTTCTCAAACTGAAAGATTTATTACCTGCAAGAACCAAATAATGAGCTGGTATCAGAGTGTTTATAAATTTAAAATTCATTAATGTTTTATTTGACAGTTGCACTCCCACAAGTAACAAGTCAAAGTAAGGTGTTGATGAGCAATCGTTACATTAAAATGTGTTTGCAGTTGGCGAGCAGATACGAATAACACACACTTCTGTAGACAGAAAGGTCAGTTAATGAACAACTTCCAGCCAAGTGGAACTCTGCTCACACTGGCTGTTAGGCCAGTCAGCACTTCAACCATCCTTGTCATTTACCAGGAAAACTGCTTATTCCAGAACAAAAATTTACTGCCTAACAGTCAAACCTCTACATTTAATAGATTCTTAGTGGATATGTTGTGAATGAAGACAAAGTTTCATTTTTTCATGTCAGACTCTTGCTCATTTTTGTAAACTTGTTAGTTACCAGAGATGAGCTGAACTTGTCAGAAGCAGTTTCAGTTTATACCATAAGCAGAGTCTTCATAATTTGTGAAGTTTTTTCGGATCCAGTGCCCCGGGGCATTCAGTATTTGTGCTGATGAAGGGCTATAACTGCTTAGTGTACCACGGAAGAGCAAGAAGAGCAGACAATTTTCCTCTCCTTAGTCCATGTGAGCAAAATTTGCAATGGAGTTCATGGGGAAGGGTGGAAAAAGTTAGGGAAATGTATTACAGAAATCTGAAAAGACCATGAAAGAAGACCTATGAAGCAGGACTATTCTCAGGAAATGGCTTGGGTGGCAAAACCCATTTATAATAGGTTAGCTCTCCACTGAAAAGCATTGGGAAAATTCAGACCCCACAAGCAGCCTGAGAAGGTGAACAAAACCAGAGGAAGAAGGTTGCTTTGGAAGTGCTCAGCCAGATATTTTGGGCTTGTTCATGTGGCCCTGCACTGGTAGAAGTAGTACTGGATTTGCATTAAGCGGCTCTTCTTGACCTTTCTCCCTACCAGCCCTGACTTCACTAGACAGAAAATCTACACCTTTTGTACCTACACCTGCACACCCAGATCCTGACCGATTTGGGTTGTTTCTGCTAGGTGTCAACGTGCACACCGTGTACAGTGTGACTGTGTGAGGCACGTGATAGGAGCAGACATGGTGTGTTATGATGTTGAACACAGTGTGTCTAACGAGTTTGCAGGTGAAACAGTAATTCAGCTGTAATTTTATTCCTTTCAAAATCCCCTGCTCATTTTTCAGGCTGAGGAGGCTAGCACTCCATGACTGCACTCTAGCATCTTATTTTAAACTCTTACTAGTTTTGAGGATTAATGCTTTCTGTTGTTTTAAAGCAGTCTTGAAGATCTGTCTAATGCAGCAGTCTTAGCTGTAATGGCTTCCAAACCATTCCATGTGAAATCATAGAATTATACAATCATTAAGGTTGGAAAAGACCTCTAGGATCATCGAGTCCAACCGTCAACCCAACCCCCCCATGCCCACTAAACCATGTCCCCAAGCGCCTCATCTACACGTCTTTTAAATCCCTCCAGGGATGGGGACTCCACCACTGCCCTGGGCAGCCTGTGCCAAGGCCTGACCACTCTTTCAGTAAAGAATTTTTTCCTCATGTCCACTCTAAACCTCCCTTGGCACAACTTGAGGCTGTTTCCTCTCATCCTAAATATATTGTGTCCCCCACATACTTGTGCAATGGCAATGCACGCTACCTTGGAATAAATCTGTGAGGGGTACTGTGTGAGAGAACATCGACACAGTGAAACTACTACATTTCAGTACGATCTGGAAGGATTTTCCAGGGTGCTCAGTGATCTGTGGACTCTCAGTCGCACTCAGTGCTGCGTGGATATCTCTTGGCATCTGGAGGTGTCTGCTCTGCGGTAATGCAGTCGTAATGCCATGCAAGAGTGCCTTAAGTATGCTAATATTCCTTGCCACACCATTACCTCTGTTCCAGCCCTGTTAACAGCGGGTGGCGGTGCCCTCAGGTGCAGCGTAAGCCTTTGCACTTTTATTGTTGCTTTTTCTCCCTTTCAGCAGGGAAGGGTGAACCTGGAAAAGTTTGGCCTCTGCTTGGTGAGAGCTCATCATGGCTGAACGTTGGGCCCCTCACTGCGAGAGGGACATGGTGGTGCTGGAGCGTGTCCAGAGAAGGGCAACGGAGCTGGGGAAGGGCCTGGAGCACAAGTCTGATGAGGAGCGGCTGAGGGAACTGGGGGTGTTCAGCCTGGAGAAGAGGAGGCTGAGGGGAGACCTCATCGCGCTCTGCAACTGCCTGAAGGGAGGTTGGAGCGAGGGGGGGTCGGTCTCTTCTCCCAAGTAACAGCGATGGGACGAGAGGAAACGGCCTCAAGTTGTGCCAGGGGAGGTTTAGGTTGGACATGAGGAGAAATTTCTTTCCTGAAAGAGTGGTCAGGCCTTGGCACAGGCTGCCCAGGGCAGTGGTGGAGTCCCCATCCCTGGAGGGATTTAAAAGACGTGTAGATGAGGCGCTTGGGGACATGGTTTAGTGGGCATGGGGGGGTTGGGTTGGCGGTTGGACTCGATGACCTTAGAGGTCTTTTCCAACCTTTATGATTCTATGATTCTATGATTCTATGTTAACATGAACTCCTCCTGCTGACCCTTTCCTCCTCCTTGGACTCCAGGGGTGGATTGGTGATGGAACAGTACTATTTTTTTTCGGTTGTCAGCATCTATGTTTGCCATCCTGCTGAAGGAAGGATCTGAGCCTTTGCGTTTGTCAGTGCCAGCCTTAGAGAGGCAGCTGAAATAATTTGACTGAAGCATGTACTCAGACGCAAATATATGGTCATTTTTTTATTTCCCCCCCCCTGCTAGAAATCTGTATTCCAGGAATTCAGCAATCCTCCGAGAGAGCCTCTCCCTGTCCCCAGCGGCCAGGTTTCCTCCAAAGGGAGCACATCTATGGCCTGATGCCACCACAGAGAGACCGCCGGTGAGGGATTTGGTCTCTGAAGCATCCCCTCGGCTGCGCTACTTCCAGGGGAAAGCTGTCAGGATAATTCCCGATGGGATCAGAGTCCTGCCAGCCACTCGCCGTTGCAGCGGTTCGGTCTGTGCAGGATTAGGCAGAATCAGAACAGCAATGTGCAACGATGCGGGCTTAAGCTTCATAGCGACATGAAGTTTTTTGCAAAAAGCCGTGTCTGGGAGCATGGTGCTGTGCCTGGCTGTTGGCAGGGTGGGAATCAAAGAAGAAACAGGGGCAAAGCGGGGTCCTTTGAGGCAAAGCTGTGTCTCCTGTGTGAAAAATGCAGAAGTAGGTGGGCTAGCGCAGTGGCATCCGATGGCGTTTTGAATTGCACCTCCTAGGAGATAGAGAAGGTGGTAGTTTGCATAAGCAACTTTTTGAGCTGAGGGTATGATTTTGTACACAGAGTTAACACTCTTCTTGAGGAAGAAGGTGGAGAGACGGGGAAATTCCTTAGAAAATATGCACCTAACACTTTTTTTGTTGTTGTTCCTAAAGCCTGAGAAAACGACTGGGTTTGAGTGCTTTGTAAGGTTTGCTGAAGAGTGTGAATTTGTTGAAATGTCATTACTTTATCATTTCCCCGTGAGCTTGCAATGGCACAATTGCTCTCTTGTTTCTGTGCATCAATTGCCTACACCTAATTAGTTTCTATTGTGAGATAGATAACTTATATAAAACCTTCACACGACTTCAAAACAGATTTCTGTATTTACATATATACTGTGGTGCTGGCTTCCACTATGTTGTAGGCAGCAAGGAGTTGAGCAGGCAGAGTGGTTATTCACAAGCCCCGTCTTTTGGGGCTTTTTCTTTGAGTTCAGAGAAACCTTCAGTCCCATTCTTTATTAGATAGCAAGGCTGAGTTATGCACAGCTTTTGTCTACACACCAGCATCATTGCTGCCTACCAGCCTGATGCTTTGGCGAAACAAACAGCCAGTTCTTCCTCCACACCCCTTTTATTGGGTATCGATGTCAAAAGAAAACTGGTTTTCTGTGCAAGGGCATGACGTTACTTATGTCCTTCTGCATCTTCCTGTGTTTTCCACATTTTTTTTCCCAAGCAGTGAGGGAGGTTTTCTTTCACAATTCCTACCCCAGAACAGCCTTCAGCGATGTGGGTGGACACTACCATGATGGAGATCAGCACAGATCAAGGCTTACAGGGTTTAGTCATGAGTAAGGGTTTTAAATCGGTAGATGAACTGTTAGACTGATATATCTTATTATTTTTCACACCAAATAGGACTGTGCCACAGAATCATAAACTGCTATAGGGGCTTAGGGTTAATTAAGTGATATTGGATCTTATATCAGACTGGGACCCTGATACACACATTTATGCTTTGATTTAGGGCTAGATTTTGCTATTGAATCCCACACTTTAACAGAAATGGCATATGAAAATCCGACTTTCAAATTTGCTCTTCTGGAGGCAACGTTTTGAAACAAGCTTCAACTCACTTTTAACTTTTTAAGAATAAACAAGGCTAAAAGGCAATTATTTTCTTTCAGAAACACAAAACAGCAGGAGCTAAATTTTATTCTCAGTTATTACGGTTTTCTGCTGAAATAGCAGTGAAGTCGTATTGCATTTTTCCCAGCTTGGAGAGTAAAATCTGTCCCCAGGAGTTTGGAAAATGCCTACTTTTTCCAAACTGTTTAAAATGTCAGTGTGGGGTTTTGGTGGTACAGATTGATCTAGAATGACCCATAGAAAATATGCACTGACAAACCTGTTTAGCCTTTATTTAAATAGTTTAAATAGATGGCAACTCTCTTTTTAATCAACAATATAAAATTATTATCAACAATAAAACATTCTTGTAAGTGTCTGCCAACCTCCCATCTCGGCTAGTGCATTTTATTTGGAACTTACAACACGAATCTGTTTTTTTTTCCAAAATGCCTGCTATAATAGCCCTCTCTCCTCCGGCATTTGCTGAGCACGGGATAGTCACTGTCTGAGCTATCCCCAGCCTGGATGAGCCATGAGGGCTATTAACCCCTTAGCTTATCTCCAGGGTGGCATCCTGCTCAGCACCTACAGAGTTAGAGTGTGCTCTCCCAAATGATTAATGAATAAAGCTCTGGAAAACTTCATCAGGAGGAGATGTCACCCCTTTGATATATAAGGTAATTTTAGCACTTTTCTTAATCTGGCTGCCCAAATTATTTTGATGGAAATAAAATAGCAAGCTTACCACGTGGTGCTGCTCCACATTAAATGCCTTTTGTTATTTTCTATTGCGGGCCATAATCTTTGCTGTCCCTGATTTACTCTCCATATCATGTAGATTCAATACTTCAGAAATGCCAAAGATGATCCAGAAAGTTTAAGGAAGAAAAGGAGATTTTTTTTTTCTTTACCAAAACTCAGGAATCTAAACTTGAATGCTATGTTATTCTTAGATTTTATGCAGCATTTACAGTAGAAGTCTGAATATATGGTGAATGATATATTTACCACCAGTATATGATAAGTTTATGTTCAAACCTTTTCCATATATCTCCTAAAACCCTACGGTTTTCATAACTTTTTGAAGAAGATAATTAGTAGAGAGTATGCTGGAATTTCTGCTGCCAACTTTGTTACTTGCCCAGAGACAGTCAACCCCATCAAACTTTGAGGTGAAACTCACAAAGAGCTGAAGTCCCTGGGATACAAAGGCACACCAGTCTGCTCTGATGCCTGAAAATTTAGTCACACAAATTCCACTGCTGAATGGGGACACTGCTGCTACATGTAAGCAGGACCAGAATCCATTTTTCCCTTTCTGTTTTTTATGTGCCACGGAAAAGAGTCTTTTTCCAAGTAAGATATTCTCTTTCCCTACAGTCCTCACAGCAGATAAAGAAAATAATTGTTTTATCCAGTGCTTGCATTATCCAAATCTGTGTAAGTGACCATATTTTATTTTTCAGGCTGTAAAATTCCTCAGATGTTGTCAGGAGATTATCAAGATGCAATCAAATTCCTGGAACCTTTATCTGAAAAGAAAAGCCAACCTTCATATATTTTTTAATGGTCAGGGACAGCCTCATTACTTCCAATTTTTTCATAAATAGCAGATTATTTGCAGGCACAAAAATGATTTTCTCTTTAACTCTTCTGACATATTTTGTTGCCAGAACCTTGATAGTTGGGAATTGGCAAATGATCTCTGTCCTGATTTTCCTTCCCTTGGAGGATTAAACCACCTTCAGCTCACCGTGAAGCTAACGAAGGTTGTGACGTTTCTGTACCTTGGAGATGATCAAGCCACTGCTGTTTTCTAACTAGACTTTGCTGACTTTGAACAACAGCGCTTAACAAGAAAAATCAATACATTAGAGACTAAATCTACAAATGCTTTGCAATCATGCAACATTAAGCAAACTTGAGGCAAACAAGCGTGTGTGGTATTCAAATTTCCATTAGTCACTTAGAGTGGAAAAACTGACGTGATTGTCAATTAGTGGGATGGGAGATTCAGCTTATTTAACCAAGAAACCACAGCGCAGCATTAGGCTCCTTAGTTAAAACAAATGTCTCATTACAAAGGTACTTTGATATTTCTTGTGTTTATATAAGATCAGTCATCATTCAGGTACTGAAAAGCTATAAAATTAAATACATGTGGACTTTACCAAAAGTACATCCTACCCCTCCTTTTCAAGGTTTCATCACTTTTGGCAGGCCTGTACAACACTGAAGGTTAGTGTTAATATCTTCTTAAACTGTATATTTAAGAAATACAGAAGAAAACGCAGAGCATCTCCCTTCTGCTGCAGCACTTGAGCTTTCTTTCTCTTTCTCAGTCAGATGAATGATTTGTTGCTTCCCAAACTGTGGGTCAAAATAGCTGCTTTTGCTTTTCTGCACTGCGGTTATGTTGCCAGCGTTTGGGGAACTAGTGTCAGCACGTACCTTATGCAAGCCGGGCTCAAAGGCCAGGGCATTCTGAAGTGCAGCAAAGTCTTTTTCTTTTTTTTTTTAGGGAGTTTGTTCATGATTTTGTCAGGTTAGGGTCACTTTTTTACACCCAGAAATGGTTTGTGTTTTGCACATGGGAGAAAGAAAGTGATGGCTGGAAAATATAATTCTAGCTAGTTCTGACCCTATGCTCTGCTCTGACAAAATGGTGACTGAGAGTGATTGAAGATTAAACAACTTTTATTTTCAAAAAGCTGCTAAGCACTAATTCATCAGAACCCTGATAAGTTCTGCTCCCTGTAACAGTGTGCCAGGGCTCTTCTTAATTAGGTTTTTGTTGCTTGTTACCATTTTATAGAGGCGCTTTTCTTGTACCAGCTCGGACCAGGCTAGTACCATCCTTGAGACAGCGATGGGTGGAACATATTAAAATCGGTGCTTTTCCAGATGCAGCTGTGTCCTGCTTTGTGCTCCTGTTGTCTCCATTGCTGGACAAAGAACAGCTCAGATAGGAGACGTGTGTTTCACTAAGAGGCCGGTCGTGTTTAGATTGAAGGTGAGGGATCGGGATAAAGAACACTCTGATCCTGTGGAATTTTATCAAGAAAGGTGACTAATGCCGTTGGAGTTTGCTGTGTCTGAGCCGCAGGCAAGAGCTGCTCAGCACCCTTTATCAGGATGGGGGCAGGAGGGTGTTACTGGACGCTGCCCATAAACAATAAGCAGGAGAAGTCCTTCAGACATCTGGAGGTTATTTAACACGGGAGGCTCTCTGCATCGATGCCCTGACGCTGAGGAGAAACCTCCTCCGGGAGAAATGTGCTGGTGTCTCCTCTCTGGGCTCAGAGCTGATAGCAGGGGACGAGGGGACCTCTTATCAGCGAAACTCCAACGGCAAACCGAGGGGTCCGACCCTGCTGCTTGGTTTGGCATGGCCGCCATCATCTCCTAGACTGACAGGTCTCTTCTTTAGCTTGCTTACAAGTCACGTGAGCCCTGTTCCTGCGGTTCACAGCCGGGAATTTGTTTTTGGAAGAGTTAACTTGGCAGCCATCCGCATGGAATAACGCAAAGCTAACCGCTTTTGGTGCACGGGTAGCTTGCTTTTGTCAAAAGCGCTGCATGTCACCAAGGAAGATACGACGAGCTCCTATCGCCAACAGAATCAAAGTCTCCGATTTTCTGCCAGCGTGTTCTGCCTTTACTTGGATTTGAGAAGGAACACGTGGAATCCTGGAAAGGATCTCCTGAGGCTGTGAGGTCGAGAGCAAGCCTGCAACATGCCTGGCCGCGGGAGCTCAAGGAGTCCTGGCTGATAGGCATCTCTGAGCAGAGCACTGTCCCTCCCGTCGAGGTGAGAGGGCAAGAATAGCTAATTATGGCATTTCTTCTCCATCAAACTCCTCCGCTCAAAAGCAGATGATGATGATTGCCCAATGGTGAACAAAGACCAGGGCCAAATGAAACTGTTTTTCTCTTAATTCTTAAATTCCTTCCAGGGAATTCAGAGAAAAGATTTTTCAACATAATCCATTTAGTGTACAAAGGAGACAGTATATTGTGATACAGTTGATCATTTTTGGCAAAAAAAGATATGGGTGATAGTTTTTTATTGTTTTGGGTTTTGTTTTTTGATTTGGGTTTTTTTTTTTTTTAATTATCCAATGACTCAACACAACTAGCATATAAAAATTTTGGCCAATGCCTTCATTACATCTGAAATACAGAACAGAGTTGATTGCCCATCTCCAGCAGTAGGACATGCCAATTATCTGCCAAACAGTTGAATGACTCCAAGTAATTTTGGTGACATCTTGTAAATAGGTATTTGCACAACATCCCTTCAAACATAAATAAAATCAAGAAACATGATGAAATGATACACTGTCCCTCAAAGTTGGTGATTTTTTGTTCTTTTGCTTTTTTTAAAGACCATATGCTACTCATTCCATTTAAGAGTGAAGTGGGTTTCTGCGTGTAGCTGGTTTCTGCTCTCCTGCCAGCTTTTCCCTTTCGACTTATAGAATCATAAAATCATAGAATCATAGAATCACAGAATCGCAGAATCATAGAATCATTACGGTTGGAAAAGACCTCAACCTAACACCACCAACCATCAACCCAACACCCCCATGCCCACTAAACCTAAGCGCTTCATCTACACATCTTTTAAATACCTCCAGGGATGGTAATTCAACCACTGCCCTGGACAGCCTGTTCCAAGGCCTGACCACTCTTTCAGGAAAGAAATTTTTTCCTAATGTCCAATCTAAACCTCCCTTGGCACAACTTGAGGCCATTTCCTCTCGTCCTATCGCTTGTTACTTGGGAGAAGAGGCCAACCCCCACCTCGCTCCAACCTCCCTTCAGGCAGTTGTAGAGCACGATGAGGTCTCCCCTCAGCCTCCTCTTCTCCCAGCTCCGTTGCCCTTCTCTGGACATGCTCCAGCACCTCCATGTCCTTCTTGTAGTGAGGGGCCCAAAACTGAACACAGGATTCTACAAAGTTTTGCATGATCTGTCAGATCAGTTTGGAGAGGCCCTCGTCTCTCCTTCAGGAGGACCCCTGTTTATTCGCTGTGCAGTGATGTGGGTGTCTCCTTCCTCTTCTATCTCCTCTTCCTCCTAAGACGCTTACTCCTGCTAGCAGCTGGCTTAAGTTTACTACAGTTGGATCAGGTTTGCCCATTCAGCATCATTTGAGAACACCAAATTCCTGATTAGTTATATGCACTGTTATTATACAGAGAGCTGGTTTCCATCTCAGCCAAACCATTTCTTTCAGTCTTGTGGAAATCGGGCTCCTCATCCATGTGGAAAGTCTGGGTAGGCAGAACTGATGTGAGAACACAGCTGGAAAATAGTCATTATAGTAGAGACAGACTGAACAGAGGAAAAAATGACTTGGAGAATAGGAGATTTATTTCATTTGGTTGTATTAGAAAGCTTCAGAGGAACAAAGTCCTCCCTCATGCAAAAGATTTTATGTTCACTTCTAACTGGTTCCAGTGAAATTAATGTTGGATTAAATGATCTTCCCAGGTCTGCGAGTGAAGGTGAGAGTTGGCATATTCTCACATGAAAAGACACTCCAATGTTTTACCACTGAATCCTTGATTAACTCCTTGCAGACATTGTTTAAGGAGGAATTTTGAATGGGGTGATACTGGGCGGAGGATAGGAGCAGCTATTATCCCTGGTCTTAAATGTTACCAAACAGCATCGGTTAGCATAGGCTTCTCTCCTGTACGAAGTGGTCACCCTATTTTTATTTTATTCCTATTCCTTCCAACGATTTACTGTCCTGATTTCGGCTGGGATAGAGTTAACTTTCTTCCTAGTAGCNAGGCAGTTGTAGAGCACGATGAGGTCTCCCCTCAGCCTCCTCTTCTCCCAGCTCCGTTGCCCTTCTCTGGACATGCTCCAGCACCTCCATGTCCTTCTTGTAGTGAGGGGCCCAAAACTGAACACAGGATTCTACAAAGTTTTGCATGATCTGTCAGATCAGTTTGGAGAGGCCCTCGTCTCTCCTTCAGGAGGACCCCTGTTTATTCGCTGTGCAGTGATGTGGGTGTCTCCTTCCTCTTCTATCTCCTCTTCCTCCTAAGACGCTTACTCCTGCTAGCAGCTGGCTTAAGTTTACTACAGTTGGATCAGGTTTGCCCATTCAGCATCATTTGAGAACACCAAATTCCTGATTAGTTATATGCACTGTTATTATACAGAGAGCTGGTTTCCATCTCAGCCAAACCATTTCTTTCAGTCTTGTGGAAATCGGGCTCCTCATCCATGTGGAAAGTCTGGGTAGGCAGAACTGATGTGAGAACACAGCTGGAAAATAGTCATTATAGTAGAGACAGACTGAACAGAGGAAAAAATGACTTGGAGAATAGGAGATTTATTTCATTTGGTTGTATTAGAAAGCTTCAGAGGAACAAAGTCCTCCCTCATGCAAAAGATTTTATGTTCACTTCTAACTGGTTCCAGTGAAATTAATGTTGGATTAAATGATCTTCCCAGGTCTGCGAGTGAAGGTGAGAGTTGGCATATTCTCACATGAAAAGACACTCCAATGTTTTACCACTGAATCCTTGATTAACTCCTTGCAGACATTGTTTAAGGAGGAATTTTGAATGGGGTGATACTGGGCGGAGGATAGGAGCAGCTATTATCCCTGGTCTTAAATGTTACCAAACAGCATCGGTTAGCATAGGCTTCTCTCCTGTACGAAGTGGTCACCCTATTTTTATTTTATTCCTATTCCTTCCAACGATTTACTGTCCTGATTTCGGCTGGGATAGAGTTAACTTTCTTCCTAGTAGCTGTGTTTTGGATTGAGGATGAGAAGAATGTTGATAACACACTGATGTTTTAGTTGTTGCTAAGCAGTGCTTACACTAAGTCAAGGACTTCTCAGCTTCCCATGCTCTGCCAGGTGCACAAGAAGCTGGGAGGGAGCACAGCCAGGACAGCTAGACCAACTGGCCAAAGGGGTATTCCATACCATATGACGTCATGCTCAGTATATAAGCTGGGGGGAGTTCGTTGGGAGGCAGTGATTGCTGCTTGGGGACTGGCTGGGCATCGGCAGGTGGTGAGCAATTGCATCGTGTATCACTTGCTTTGTATATTACTATTATTATTATTATCATCATTATTATTATAATTACTACTACTACTACTATTTTACTTTATTTCAATTATTAAACTGTTCTTATCTCAACCCACCAGTCTTCTTACTTTTACTGTCCCAATTCTCTCCCCTATCTCTCCAGAGGTGGGGGGAGAGAGCGAGCAGCTGTGTGGTGTTTAGTTGCTGGTTAGGGTTAAACCACGACAGTAACACAGCATGGACTCCAAACAGCAAGGAACTTTTACAATTAACTAATAAAACTTGCTTCTTGGAAAAGTCTGTGGAGTTGATTCATTACCTTTTTTCCCCCCAAGCTTCTAAAAAGAGCAGATTGTGGAAAGGGATGTGATATTCTTATGATATTTATCTGTTTAATGAACTGTATGGCCACAAGTGTCCAAAAGAAAGACAGATAATTCTGCCTAGCATGAAAGGCATAAAGAATGTGAGTGAGATTTGTTTTGTGGCTATGGCAGTGGGCGTTGACTCTATGGTTACAGAGAAAATGAGTGGTTTTACGTAGACAAGGACTGCAAGGCAGCAAGCTCCAGCGTGAATCATGGTAGTGTGCAATGCACTCTCCAGCAGCTTCGTGTTGGAGAACAGAGTCCATCCTGAGATGGGAAAACTGACCATCTTCAGCGTGGTCCAAGTGAAATTAAAAGATCCTGAAATTCATGACAGCATTGCTTGTGAACTCCATGGGGGAGAGATCTTGATACCTTTGTGGCATTTGCAGCTACTTTTGAAAACCCATGGGGGATGGGCAAAATGGTGGAAGGCTGAAAAAAAAGGAAAAACCTGCTGTCTACCTTATTTAATTTTTGAAGAGAGAGAAAACGGATAGATGGCAAACTGTCTCGCAGCTTACTAGAAATTTCTGCAGAAACGCTGGATAAATTAGAGTTTACAAGTGCCTAGAAGAAAACAAGCAGCTGAGAAACAGCCAACACAGATTTGTCAAGAAGAAATCACATGTAACCAATTTAATTTCCGCCTTTGAAAATAAGAAGACTTTCTTAACAGATAGAAACAGCAGATGTTACACATTCTGCTTTTAGTACAAAATTGTTGTATTGTTTCACCTGATACTTTTTTGGCGAGGAAGCTGGTTAGCTGTATGTGCTGAAGGCTCAGTGCAAAACTAGTTGGAAAACTATTCTCAGAATTCAGTGGCTTAAAGTCAGTGAATATGACCTCTGTGTGGCACTCATCAATATTTTGTATTAATGATTGGATGATGAAATAAGAGTACAGTCATTAAATTTAGAGGTAACATTAAGCTGGAAGAGAATGAGAATGTGTAGACAGGCTTAGCATTAAAATTGGTCTTGACAAGTTGGTGAATACGAGTTAACAAGGACAAGTGCAGGGCGCTGCACCTCAGCGGAACCATCATCTTTTCAAACGCAGAATGAAAAGCAACCGAGTTACCAACATTTTTGTAAAAAGGGACCCAGGAATGATTGTGGTCCACGGGTTGGATGAATTCACAGTGCTGTTCGGGTGAGAACGTAAACACTCTTCTGGGAGTGAAATTAGAAGATCATCTGTGAGAGCAAAGTGTAAAAACCTTTTTTCATCTTTCAGTGCTGCAAGGTTTCCATGGCAGTGTTGTGTTTTAGATACTGTGCACGGAGGAAAAATAATTTGGAAGCAATCAAATAAGTAGCAACCTGGTCAAAGATCTAGAATAAAAGGTCTCCAGAAGAAAGGTAAAAATTGTTTACATGCTTACCTAATGAAGAGAAAGCAAGTCTCCTAATACATAAAAATAGTTGCAAAGCCAAACAATCTGTTCTCCCATACAGATGAGAAATACATCAGAAAGCAATGAGTTTAACTTGCAAAAAGGGAGCTTTGATAACTAGTTAAGGTTTTTCCTTAGGCATAAGGAAGTACTGTGCAGGAAAGCTGTGGAGCATTGGTGGCGTGCTGTAGTTGTGAAGAACAGGTTAGGCAAATGTTGTTCAGGAATGACACATGTGATTGATCCTGCTTCAGTCAGATGGGTGGAGGATACCCTCATCAAGTTTCTTCACAGCTTCTAGTTTGTGACATTGACCAGTAGTCAGGAAAATTTTTATCCAAAGGTTCAAATTTACTTGCAAGCCTCTATGCAGGGATGTAAATCAGGACTGGGGCAGCTGGGAGACACCCGTAAAATGAGTCTAAATTTTAGGTAAGATTGTGTTCTTTTAAACCTTTTCTGTTCTGCTCTTATATGTAATAGGCTTTTTATCTCTTTTTCTGATTTTCAGGCTGATCCCCGGTACCCAAGTAGAGGTGTGTAGTTGCTAGTCAAAACTCAACTGGACGTGCTGAACTAATGTGCACAATAGAACGAAATACTGTGATCTGGGTGTCAAAGTACACACAACTGTTGAATTAAGCATTGGCGGATTGGCAAGGGCAGCCTTTTCGAGTAACAATTGCCCCTTTTAAAAGTAGCACGCTTTGGTTTAGCAGTAAGTGAGAAACAAATAGCCCTTAATTTTTCATGGAATTGTTTACTTTAGATCAATGATCCATATGCAGATGATTCAACGACTTATTTCAGTATCTTGGTGGCAAGACTTTTTTCAATTTTCGAATTGTATCTCTTTGTCTTTCAGAGCACAAACAATTGGAATGGAAACTTGCTTAGACTGTAATTATGAACATTGCTATTTTCTGCACTTTATTCATGTCCCTAATAATTCTGAGTGTTTGCTGTCTCTGCAGACAAACAGATAAATGTACACTAGTTTCACTGGAAAGCAGCAGGATTTTGTTATGTCTGCATATATTTCTCTCAAGGTAATCTTTCCTTAGATTTTTCCTTAGAAAAATAACAGACTAATATGCAGCTTATCAGATTTTTCTTCAGATAGAGAGAGTATGCATGTATGAAAATGATACCAAAAACCAACCACAGAGAATGCAAACAATGTGGATGTAAAAGCTGACATTGCAAGGATGCTGCTTCCCTTTAGTGTTATCCTCACTGCCCATAAAAAGCCATAGAAATTTGACATTCATGCTTCTTATTAGCAGGAGAAGTGCACTTGTTTTGCTAAAGAATTAAGCGTCATGGCTGAGAACAAACATTATCTTCTGAAATGCATTTAATGCAAAAATCTTGGCAGATAAAAGAAATCACTAGTAGAGAATCCAGGTAAAGAAAAAACTTTGTGTGCATGTATGTTTAAAAAATAAAAACTAAACTCCGCTTGCATGAGTTGACCTAAAGTAGAATAGATGTAAAGAATTCAAGAAAACCATTTCCACTAGTAAAGTTGCATCTTATGACTCTGATTTCCAGCCTTTCTGCCTTGGCCAGGCGGTCAGATGCAGTTACATAAAAACTTTTCTTCCATAAAAAAATGACATAAGAGAGACTTTTGTCTTCATAGAATATGGAATATTTTGGAATATTCATTTTGCTGTGTGGCATTTTTTAAGACTTTGCGCATCTTTTAGGTTTTAATACCATGGTATCAAGACAGCTGAGAAATTGCTGGATTTACGAGCACTGTGTTATGACATGTTAATATGAATATATTAATATTTTTTCATGTAATTACAATACCTAAAGCATAACTTAGGTTGTTAGAAAAAACTTAAGTTTGTTTCAACATATTTCTACAAAGTGTAGCACCTACAGTGTTCATTTGAAATTGCTGTACTATATTCTGAGGGGAGAATGAAGCCCATACAAGTTTGCCAAAATAAATTATTTAGTGAAATCAAGATTACTATTTTTAGTCTGCCATTCTTTGTCAGAAAATGCTGAAAATATTTGTGAAGAATGTTTTGTAGGTTTACAACTAAAAATCTGAAAGAATACCAGCACATACTGTTCCCTGACTTGTGTTGATATTTCTTAACCAGAAAGCTCTGGAAATAGTCTGGTGAAGTTACTTTCCCCCTTTCTACACACCAATTTGATTTAGTACGATCACTGTATTAAAAAAAAATCACTTTAAGAATTTGTATGTACAAAATCATTGTGGTTTAGAGAAAACATGGTGTTGTTTGTTTGCTTTCTAGTGTGTTTCCTCACAAGTAAGATTTAACGTCTACGTTTGTCATCATGCTTACAGAAGCATTGATAACAATGTTTTAAAAACATTTTTCTGTGATACCACTTTATTTCAGGAGTGGAAGATTTTTCAACTTAAAATGCAAAGAAATTGTGATTATACTGGAGTAGTTTACCAAAATGACACGATTATAAGGCTGCAACCTGGGATTTTCACTGATCTAATGACATCAGTTTTTCTGCTGACTTAATCTTATTGGCACAAAACAGTTCATATATACAAATCAGCAGCGTGAGGGCAGCTCTTTTTCTTTCCCTAATGTATCTATAGATGTTTGCATTATAAACATAAATACATAATCCTTCTTGCCTGCAGCTCAGCTCTTAAATCCAGTGGCATTTTGAGTTTTAAAGGTTAATTATGCACTTTGCAAGCAAATGTCCTGTTACTAATTTAAAAATTGCTTTTCGTTAGTGGATATAATCAGACCTAAAGTGTGTAACTTTGATTTTTCACTTCGAAGATTCCCACAGCTGTGGACATCCTTTCCCTCTCCCATCCTGCTGCGTCCACAGCAGGGTCCTAAGCAATGTGTCAGTCTTACAGCAGCCCCTGAGTTATACCAGAAGGGAAGAACGGTCCGTCCCATCTGCAAGGAGAGCTGCTGGTTCCGTGTGCTCTCTAAAAAAGATTAATTTGCTGCTGCGAAATCAAAACGTGTTGAGAGACTGTTCCCAGGCAAACAGCTGCTGTGTTAGATTTTCATCATTGCGGGACTGATGAGATTTACTTTGGGCTGCTTTTTTTTTTCCATTGGCACCGCACCCCAGTGATAAGAATTCTTGTCTTTCTGCTAGTTATATTTTAACTTACCTGTTGGTTTTCATGTTGGAGAAGTTAAATGGAGCAGAGTTTGGGGGAAGGTCCGAAGTAACTTTGCAGCACTGCTTCAAAGATACTTCTGCTGTTAAACACCCAATCCACTGATGGCTATAACACTTTAATGCATGTAATTGCCTTATGTAATGTAGAGATATTAATTAACAGATGTTCTGGGTACTTTACTGACTTAAAGTGGACTCTTTCTGCAGATTCGTAAATGCACGGTGGAACTCAGCACTTTCCTTGCAAGCCAGAGCCAGGATCCTGGCAGTGGCTGTATTAGCTGGCGCTGGGAAACTATTTTTAGACCTTCAGCTATTTAGGTAATTGAAGCTTTTCCCACTTTCAGCTAATGCACTCTCTGTTGTATAACTCGGCTGGCGACCAGTTTGGTGCAAGGGACAGAGCCGCGGGAGGCCCCGCGGTGTGCGCGGGGACATAAAGAGCCGCTCTCAGGTTTGGGGATTTAGCGGCCGTCAAAACAAAGAATTATAGTAAATGCATGTGTAGTTGGAGGATTCGTTAAGTAACTCTGAACGAGCTGGAACACTGGATCATGTTTACTCACAAGGCTGAAAATGCATTAGTGTTATTAGTGTCCTGCACAGTGTGTTACAAGGACGCTCGGTGCTGCTGACCCAGGAACACCTGAGCATCTAGAGAGGACCACTTCAGTCCCCAAGGGTGGACGCCGTCATTTCAGCAAGCCGTCACCTCTGAAAAAGGGCCAGGTCCAAAAGGGGAGCTGGATTCTCGCCGAGTCCAACATTTCCGTACTGCTTTAACCTCGCTGGCCTTCAAATTTCCAGTTTGCATGCTAGGCATGTGTAAGAGACATCAGGTAGGGCTGAAATGCTTGGCACCGAAACCCAGAATCCAGTGTTCCTCTCTCCAGCTGGAGCGCAATCCAGCAGGCATCTAATAATATAAGGCTGCCTAGAAAATGTGAGATTTTTAAGGCTTTTTGCTACGTGCATTAACTACTCTGGATACGCTATGCATGTGTTCCGATCTTTCATTGGCACAGCCTTTAGCTCTCATAGTGTCCCTTCGCATATCTTAATTCACAATCTCACTGAGCTCTGTTCTCTCTTGTTCACAAACATAAAATATTTGAACAGAACAGAACATTGAGTCAGAAAGGTTGCTTCAGAAAACGGAAACGGTTTAGCAATCTAAGTGGTGTGGTTAGTTTTTGTCTTGAAAGCTTAAATAACTCACTTGAAATAAAGGAAAATACATTGGTTGACATAATACTTCCTCCAGCAGCTTATATCCAAACCAGTAACTTTTTGGCGTGGTATTTGGGATTGTGGAATGTGTGGAAGACAAAGCTCACGTTTCTTAGAATTTCTTTGGAGTTATTAATAAAAGTGATAATTAAAATTACATAGCATATTCACCTATCCTCTCCCCCAAAATCACTTGACCAAAACTGACTAAATCAGTATACAAAGGCTTTAGTTTTCCACAGAGACATGTGTAGCAATTTAATAATTCAAGATGAAATAACTTTTTGTTCATTAATTTGAGAGGTAGTTTTAATTAGATACACTCTTAATGGAGCTTTCACTATGTTCCAGGCAAAAAGATCCTCTTACAATATTCAGGTTAGACCATATACATCTCCAGCTTCAAAGGAAAATCCGAAAATACAAACTAAAATATGTAACTTGTCCCTTGCAAAACAAAGTCAAGTCTGACACAGTGCTGGCCTGTACAAATCTGTCTTCACTTAAAAAGAGGTAAAATATGGTTTTCAAAAAAAACTTGCCCAAAGAATTATCACAAATGTCATTCTTGATGTAAAAGGTAGAGGGTTTTCAAATACTTTTAAGTCCCAAGAACAGGAAACTAGATGCTTATCCTTTCTTTTGCTCCAAAGCAGACTTTCACTCCCTCTGAAAACTTTAATTACAATATTGATGTGGTAAGTCAGGGAGTGCTATTTCAGCTCTGCTGGACATAAATCCAGAAATGACAGTGTTAACAGTGGCAAGTTTAGTTAGTGCTGAGCTTTGTGATCCCTGCTATACTCTGTAAGTGTGCAAATACGACTCACCAGTTGGTCTATATGTGCATAATAAGCATCAATTCAGGTGCATGAGATATTAACACTAGCAAGGAAACCATTTCTCTGAAATATAAACTCACAGTTACTGTAAGGCTTGTCTAGGAAATTAATTTTTGGCAGAAGAGAGAAGTGCAGTTGTTACGCTGGATTCAAAAACTCATCAGTTTTGAAAAGAGCATGCAGAAGGGAATATATGAATCTGGGATAGAAAGATGTTTTTCCTGATCCCTATTGTTCCTTTTCCTTCAATAATATCCTTCTGAGAAGCATATCCTGCTATTTGGAAAAAAAGTGTAGAATGTCTGTCTAAATTCTATGACTTTCAGAAAAAGAAACAGCCAGACCTGGCAAGCACAGCTCTGGATGGACAGAAATGTCACCGCAGACCATGTGCTTTTAGGTGTGGGGTTTAAAGCATGGATGATGTAATTCAGTGCTTTCCACTTCTATACATCTTGGGAAGAAAGTGGAAAGAAGCAATACTGCATCCTGTAGAGAAAGATGAGTCCTACAGAGACTTGAAGAAATGTAAGTCATGAGACAATGGTCTTGCAAGATCGTTTGTTACATCGGTAGTGCCAAAATATTATTACTGTCGAAAGAACTTTTGAATAAAGAAAGTCTTGTGGAAGATCTCATTTTAAAAGTAAAAATTAAATTGCAAATTATACAGATTCATGACACCTTGTAAATTGGCGTGTTTCTTAGCTGAAACAATGAACATACAAAAATACTCTGTAAAACTTGCAAATTCTCAGTTTGCTATTTTAAAAGAAAACATGCAGATCCTCAGATAAAATTCTTTTAATTCAAAATTTGCTTCTATTGGAAAGCAATAACAAAGGTCGAACTTTAACACAAAATTTGTGGGTTTTGACTCAGTACTGAAATGCAATAACTCTATCAGCACAATTTGATTTTTTCTTTTTTTTTTTTCCCCCCCCTTTTAGGGTTTTCAGTGCAATTCACAGTAGATAGCAACCCTCTTCAGCGAAACTCCCCTGAGTTCCACAGTGCAGACACTCGGAGCTTGCCCTGCGGGCAACGAGTGGGGAAGGGCTGTTAAATCTGCCACAGCTTTCAGGTGGGAAAACTCCTTCGTCCTGCCCCGGCTCCTGAGCGATGCCACCCTGGGCTTCATGAGGGATGGGCTGGTGAGAGCTGAGAGAGCTGTGACGGGATCCCTTCCCCTATTGCTTTTTCCTGGAGAAAAGGTGGTTCGTTTCTAGTGCACAGGCTTGCCTCCTGCCCTCCCGCTGTGCCAAGGCATCGCACGTGGGCTGTCGCAACCGTCCCGTAAGGAGGAGAGAGCAAGAGGGCAACTTCTTGTCGGAGTAGCCTGAGGCAACACCAGGAGCCTTGTGTAACTGCTGCCTCGCTCGTACTTTTTCCATCAGCTACCAACACTTGTCTGTAGCATTTTTTGGGTTTTGTTTTTTTTTTTAATTTTATTTTTTTCTCTATGTAGCTATTTTATAACAAAGGTCACGTGAGTCCGAAAAACAACAATAAAATATGTAGTTTCCCAGTATGTAGTTTCCCAGTAGTGATGACTTCTGGCAATGAGTTTCATATGTCCTAATCTGAAACAAAGGCAGCACAGGAAGGGAGAGTGACTCAGTCTCTGAGTCCCAGAAAATAAACACTGTCTAACCAGTCTTATCTGGTTTTTAGGAGCTCGAACGAGGCATTTTGCTGGGCCTGGATTTCTTTTTTTTTGCGTGGGGGTATGTGTTAGGGACAGATGCAGTTTGTGAACTCAGAAAATGGGTTGCTAAATGCTCTTTAGCTGGAAGATTTGAGAGGTATGTACGTGCTTCCCTGCGAGCAAATGGCCATATGTTAGGAAACTTTGATGCTTTGTTTTCTCCTAAACAGGTTCAACAGCACTTTTTAGGGTGGTTTGGGGGAAAGGGGCAATGGGGTTTTTATCGGGAAGGAAATTTAGGGTGCTGTTCACGCACTGTCCAAGTCAGTTCAAATCATCTGCTGGGGGAAGCAACCATACCTCCATAGCAGCCCTGTTTTTCCTGAACCTATGGACCTCCCAGCTGTCCAACATTCTCCTGCCACATGCGGCAGAGACCGGTGCTGCCATTTCCAGCGGCGTCATGTTTTCTTCTTTGCTGATGGACCTCAGGTTCATCTGAGTAGCTGTTCCTCAGCTGTGGGCCTGCGCCCGGCAGGAGGGTGCTTCACACCTGCAGCTCCGTTGAGCACATCCCTGATTGCCATGCCATCCAGGTGTGTTGTCCCTTCTCCTTCCTCCGGCAAACAGACGACCCAGCATACAGAGAGGTATCCCCAGCAGGTCAGCCTCTACCTGCACTTCATTTGTCTGGAGGTCTGTGAAGCAAAGAGAACTGAAGATGTATTCCAGCTTCTAACAGCTGCTTCATCTCGGGCATCAGTCTCTTTTCCCAGGTAGGAAGTGACGGGACAAGAGGAAACATCCTCAAGTTGCACCAGGGGAGGTTTAGATTGGACATTAGGAAAAACTCCTTCACCGAAAGGGTTGTCAATCCTTGACACAGGCTGCCCAGGGAAGTGGTGGAGTCACCATCCCTGGAGGTATTTAAAAGATGCATAGATGTGGTGCTTAGGGACATGGTTTAGGGGTAGACTTGACAGTGTTAGGTTTACGGTTGGATTCAATGATCTGAAAGGTCTTTTCCAAATTAAATGATTCCATGATTTTATGGTCTGCTGCTGGTGGAGGGATGGCTGTGGAAAAACAAGTGCTGGCTATGGTCCTCTTTGAACGTCCTTGGAAGTTCTTGAGAGAACTGATGCACCTCCTTTGCCTGCTCAACTCTTCTGTCCCTTCCTCCTCCTTCATGGGTCCTTCAAATCATACGTCTTCCTGGCAAAGCAGGTGGAGTAAGAACAAACGACTCCCCTCCAGCACTGAAAAAATGACCCCAAAAGAATGTGGCTGCACATATGCAAACCAGTGCCATGATTATATTTTAATAACACACTGACATGACCTTTGAATGAGTTGTCCTTCCAGTCATCCCAGGAAGATGTTGGCAGTCAGCGTTTTGTACAGCACTTCTCAACGCGTGTTGGAAAATGCTGCGGTGTTAACTCCATTGCACAGATGGAGAAATCACCAAACAAGAAATCAAGTAACTTTTAACACTGTTAAAGTGGAAGTGCAGAGCCAGGAACTGTGGGCAGCTTTATCTGTCCCAGCAATTCAGGCCAGCATTCTTCAGGCATCAACATTTCCATAGCAGCTAAGCATTTAGCACCTACACTTGTGGATTTTCAGCCGTTCTTAAGGCAGTATCTTCCCAGATTAAGAAACTGAGCTACTAACAAACATCCTGTTAAATTCTGTGCAAGTTATTTAAAAGTCTAAAAGTAACTTGCATGATCAGTGTTCCCTTATCATGTTCAGGAAACACTAGAGGCATTTCAGAAATGAGAACACCAGAAAAATTATCTGCTTAGATAGCAATCTGAAGTGAATAAATGCAACTCAGTTATCAACAAAAAATGTCCTTTGTTGTTTTATTTTGCCACTCGGTGCCAGCAGTCCGTGCCAAGTGCCGCCTTAATTTGCGTCACTGCTAAGGTGATTTTGCCCCGACACTAATTTTGTGATAGCAAAAAAAGTTGTTGTATAGCAACAACAACTTTATAACTTTGAGGCTTGCAAGGAGGTGAGGGTGAAGAGAAGTAGGCATGAGATATATATTTTTCTTTTTTTTTTTTGTCCCTGTGGCACGGGTCGATGGAGATGCTGGCTGCCGGGAGGGACTGCTTGCCTGTTACCTTTTGGTTGGCACAATGTGGGCATTTCAGCTCTTTTAATAAATCCTCAAAGGGAAGATTTACTAAAATCACAGCTGGAGCGCTGGTTTCCCGCACGCTGGGGAGGCGGAGGATATTCGCAAGCAATGTGTTTCCTCTGCTCCCAGAGCTGCATCAAAAGCAAACAAATAGAGGGGAAAAAAAAAACAAACCAAACACACAAAAGCAAAATCAACCCCCCTAAGCCCCCCAAATGCAACAAAAACTCATACTGCTGCTGGTGCTGCTCTGCTGGTTGTATCCGTTCATGGTTTTAAATGGATTTTTGAAAGAATTTAATTCAAGCCTAAAGCAAGTACTTAGCTGCAACATAGATTTAAAGCGTAGCATCAGCAGAGCAGTGTGTTGACTTAAAGGAGAGGCTTGTTAGGAGCCCTAGCTCTTCATGTGTATGGATTGCAGAAACCATCACTCCAACCCCCTTTCTTTACCCCTCCCTCCCCACTCCAAGACTCCAAATTATATGCAAGATTTCTGATTATGGCTGAAGAATACCCTGACAGTTAAAATATGCTAGTTTGCAATATTATCTGAGAAACCCAAACTCCTCTAGCTTAATATGGGGAAGTTCCTGGCTCTGCCATCAGTTTTGTGTATAATGGTGTTTTCACGTATTGCAATTCCCTTTCTCATTGTAAAACCAGCTGCAGTTGGTTATCTCTGAATTAGCACTATCAGAGATTTGGACTTGTTTAACGTTGTTGGAGGGGAATGGACTTTTGTGTCAGGAGGTGAAAACGTTTATGCAAACTCCTACGGAGTGCAGCTGCTGAGTCTCGTACAGCTTTGCTTGCAGGCACTTTGTGAACTTCAGCTCCAGGTATTGCAGAAAATCTTAGGTAAAAGCTGCTTAACTGGTGTGTTTCCAATCTTCCGTGGGTAAGGCCAGATCTTGAGCCGCGCTCTTCAGCATATCTCTAATTCTCCTAATAGCTTGCATCACCAAGGGGGATATATTTCAATCTGGTTGCCCTTTGCATGCAGAGTTTGTGCTGCGTCAGGTATGCCTGTTAATCTCTGCTGTGAGACATGTGAAAAGGTACGTGCAAAACGAGTGCGGCACATTGTCATTTTTATCTAAACAGTCTGGGGTGGGTTTTTTTTGTTAGGGAAAAAAGTTTCTAAAAAATAACAGGTAGTTTTAAACTCCTTGATTTTTGGGTGCCCAGACTCAAGCAACTGATTTCCAGAAAGCAGATATCAATAGCTGAAATGAGGTTTCTTTAAGGTAAGTAAATACAAACTACGATTTCTTTTTTTTGGGGGGGAGAGTGCTAAGGGAATGACACGGAATGTTTCACTTTGAATTCACATTGTACGACTTTTTTGAGCTGAAAAAATGTTAGTTGTTTTAGACTGATGCTGATAAAACCCCAAATTTAAAGTCAGAGTATTCAATTTCTCTCAAACTTTTTAAAAATTAGGCCGGTTTTAATATCTCAAAAAGTGCATTGGAAATGACCATTGGATCATTTTATTTTTTTCCTTAAAATTCCTCTGTGTTTTCAAAAAACATTGCAGATGCGTTCCACTAAAACCGCATCTCTTCAGCGAGTTTTCCCTGAACATGAGTGTTAATCTGCCTCTGCCATGATTCAAACATTCTTTGATGTTCAAAGTCGGTGACTCCCAGCTCCTTCTTCTTAATCGTTGAGCTTTTTTTTTTTTTTCTTGGCCCAGCTTTTCTCTTATCTCCAACCAGGAATGTCACCTCCCTTCAAGGCCTGATCATCCTCTTAGCTCTAGATGACCCCAACTCGCCTGTCCTTGCCTTTGTCCTTCCAGCTGCAACCGTTCCCCATGGACTTCATTGCCCAACGGCATCTGTTGGGGTTGCAGGTACGGCGGGTACCCCTCCAGATCCGAATGTCTGAGAGGTGAGGCAAGAGTTTCTCAGCAAAAAAGCTGATGGACTTGCTATGTAGGCTTGAGAGAAGGTTCGTTTCAAGGGGAGGGGAAGGAGGGAAATGAAGACTATTCGAAAGGCCAGTAAGGAGGCTCATAAAAGCATCTTGCTCATCTGATGATGACTGGGAGAGAGAAGACTGCAGGCAGTAGTTGGAAGTACAGCGAGAGTAGAGAGTTATACAGGCCTAAATGAGGGGAAAAAAGGGTTTTATGGCCTGAATGACATCAAGTTGCCATAAACTCAGGTAGGAACGAGAAAACAAGCAGTGTGAGGGAGCTCTTGGGTTGTTTCGTTTTATCCTTTGGATTTCTTATCATATCTGTCCAAGCCTTTGGGTTTCTGATCGTATTAAAAGCCTGTCCAAGCTCTGAGGTATTGAGAAAAAGTCATCTCAAGTTGGGAGCACGCAAACCTCTTTTTTGCAGCTGCAGAATACCCGTGCAGCACTAATGTCAGCCGGCGCAGTTACTTCGGAGAAGCAGATAGACTGAATTCCTGCTCTCTTTTCTTTCCCTTTGATTCAGCAGCTGGAGAGGGGAGAGCCCGGCACACTGTGACCTGGTTTTTGCACTGTCCTTCAGGAACTTGATTGCGGTCCAAAAAGCATTCCTCACATCACAGGCTGTTGACACAGTACCTCAATATGAACCGTGAGCAGGCTGGATTTGTTCTATATCTACTGCTGCTGGCAGCCGCCGGGAACTGGGCTGTGCTTGAGGCATTTTTAGTATGCTCAAACCTCGTAAGCCCCAGAAAATTAATGTTACACAACAAATTGGGTCCGACATAACCAGGCTTAGGGTATCGCCAGGCGATGCTCCTTGAGCTGACCTGCTGAATATTAGCCGTGGTGTTGTGGTTCTTGCCTCTCCTGCCAATGGGTGAGCTATGCTGGCAGAAAACTGGTTTTTTTATGCTTGTTTTTTTGCCAGTTTAACTCCCTGAGCTGCCTTACTGTAAGGCCAGCTGAGTGCCAATGCCATGGGAAAACAGCCAGTCAAGTGCTTTGGTGCAAAAAAGTACGAGACTCATCGCTGTCTTACCATCCCCTTAAAAATAACGAGGAGCAGGAAAAGTACAAACGAGAGAAACCTGCTATACGGAGGATGAGAGGAAAACTTATTTAAATGTCTTTAGGCAGCACCCACAGAACAACCCTTTTATGAAGAAAGGAAGGATATAATTAGGTTGAATGTTTTTATTCTTTAAAAAGGAAAGTGAGATTTCAGATCTCTGAAAAGCAAAAAAAGCTGACAATTGCTGATTTTTTTTGTGTGTTCCCTTCTTTTTATGTTATCCAATAGTCTGTGGTAACATTATGCTTACCCAAGAAGCTAAAATCCCCATAAGTAAGCATTTGAAAATGGGCTCAAATTCAAACGGTGTGTAAGCTTGCATGTGCACACAAGCTATGTAGCTGTACATTCATATGTGCAATTTTCTTATCATATCTTCATCAGTGAACTCTATGTACAGAAGATAGAGGCTGGTTTCTCTTCTTCTCTGACTTCCCTTCGGTTAGCTGAAAAAAAAAGTATCTCTGACTCTTGCTGAAATGTATTTTGTATGGGTTTACAACAGTTTTAGCTTCCAGCCTCAGCTTCCAAGCTAAGCTGGGCTAAAACAAAAGGCAGAACAATAGCCTGAACACGAACGGAGCCTTCAGTCATGTGTTATGTACCCCTGGAAAGGAGAGGGGGATAAGCCTTGTTAAAGTTTTCCAGGCATATCAAGTGGAAAGGAAAGCCCAGAAAAGAAATATTCAAACCAAGATTTCTGCAAGTGATTCAACTATTTTTTTTCCGTTTTCTCCAGTAAGCTAAATTTATTATTTTTCCAATGCTGAGACCTCAGACTGTTTCAAACCAATAATCACAATTGCATCAGAATCCTTGAGGGTTCACCTTCTAGTTCTTCAGACCTGGATATGAAGCGCTGAGTTTATTTTTTTTTAAGGCATTGATTAAATCTGAAGTCTGTGGAGTCACTCTTGAATTTAAAGGCAGCGGTGCAGCCGTTGCATATCTGCTGGCAAGGACAGGCATGGGAAGGGAGTGCTGGGAGAGAGTAAATCATCCTCTCTCTCACAGGGTAAATGAGCTAAGAATATTACAGGGGTGCTGAGCTGCATTGCTGTGGTTACATGCCTGCACCATATGAGGCCCGTCAGCCACTGCCACTATAATACTTTAAGACTGCAAAAAACACTGCCTCTGACAGGAATGCTTTGCAGAAATAGAAACTTATCTTGTGCAAATCCCCTCTGAGCAGGAGTTTTGAGCAGTGTTGGTGGGTCAGCAGTTTGAGGTCGGCAGTAGCTTGCATAAAGCAAAACTCATAAACAAGCCGGTGAGTCAAACTCATTTCCTTGACTAACAGGAATAGGATTTCATAAACATAGCAATCACTTTGTGCTCTCCAAACCGACTGTGAACTGTGTTCGCCAGTTTACGTAGCACAGAAACAAGGGTGGAAGGCAGCTGTTTCCAGCAGCTTTTTTGTAAAGACTTTTGTTAGAAAAGAGGCTTTTTCAGAAAACATGATATACGTTAGTCTTCAGGTAACAGGGGGTTCCTTTTAGTAGGACTTGTATGGCTTGATAATACTGCGTTATTTCTGACCTGCTCAGTGTTGAACCAGTTTCATGTTTACTCTATGTGTTACACAGTGGTGGCTTTATGTCCTTTCTTATGTATTTGTGTAATTAACCTGTGTTTAAAAAAAGATTCAGTGGGCAAGATCAATCTAATTAAGACCCCAATCTCATAAAATTTCTGTCTTTCTAGTGGGGCAGCAAGGACCTTCAAATCCTCTTTACCTTGGTGGAAACTCAGATAGACCAGATTTGTGAGTGAGTTAAGACCTCACTAATGCAAGTACTTTACATTTTAAATTCAGAACACAGTTTGACTCTCTCTTTTTTTTTTTATTTTTTACCAGCCTTTTAGAAATGTTGTGTTTCAGCTGATCAAAGAGAAAATATATTCTGTATTCAGTTACAACCTTTCTCTGAGTGACATATTTTAAAATATTTTGGTACACTGACAATCTCTTTAGTCCCATTCATAAATATTCTGCCCTTGGTCCCCAGTGCAGCTGCAGACCAACTGCATGCCATGAATACACTTCCATGGATGTTTCATGCCTGCAGTCATGCAAGAAGCTTGGGTGTGGGTCAGGGAATGCAAAAAACATAGGGAGGCCCAAAGTCTGGTCCACAGTTGCCTATTGTGGAGGATCGATGCAGCTTTCACACACCCTCCTTCAGATCTGAGGCTGGTGCAGGGTCTGCGAAAAAGTTCCTCCATTGCTCTGCAGCCTCGAGAGCGTGCCTCTTCTTTGTCATCAGTGGTCCCGGCTTAAATCCTTCACGGTGTTGACACTGAACAAGTATTGAAGCATCACAATGTTCTACTAATCCTTTTTGGTTAAAGGGTTGGTAAATAAACCATAAACCGTGAAGGTGGGAGTGTCTCCTTGTCTCCTTCCTCTTGTTTCTCAAGGAGACTTAGTCTTGCTGGAAGGACAGGACCCCATGAGGATGCTTTGCTTTTTGTGGAGGCTTCAGCCTGGCATTCCCCCTTTTTGGGTGACGTACTGTCACCGTGGGTCCCACCCTTGCCACCACTCTACAACTACCTGAAAGGAGGTGGGGGTTGGTGTCTTCTGCCAAGTAACAGTGATAGGACGAGAGGAAATGGCCTCAAGTTGCACCAAGGGAGGTTTAGGTTGGACATCAGGAAAAACGTCTTTCCTGCAAGAGTGGTCAGGCCTTGGAACAGGCTGCCCAGGGCAGTGGTGGAGTCCCCATCCCTGGAGGGATTTAGAAGACGTGTAGATGAGGCGCTTGGGGACATGGTTTAGTGGGCATGGGGGTGTTGGGTTGACGGTTGGACTCGATGATCTTAGAGGTCTTTTCCAACCTTAATGATTCTATGAGTCCGTGGTTCACTCTGCTTCATGCAGGCAAAGGGAGGAGGTGAGGACATGCCTGGCTGCCGGTTCCTCCCTATCTCCACCACTGCAGTAGAGCCGTGGTGGGGTTCCTCCTCCTCCTCCTTTTCAGTGAGCTGGTGGCACAGCTTGATGGAGCAGGTCTTGAATCATCACAGTACAGTGGAGATCCATCCATCCATCCATAATAAATGCCTCTCACACTACTCTGCTATCCCACTCTCCAGGCAATGTTCATGCTGTCAAGGTTTTGGAGCATGCACTAGCCTTTAGAAATTAGAGTGGCTGTGGTTGACACTAATTTTGTTCAGTGTAATGGACACCAGCAGTCTCCAACGTTGTCAGTAGGGAGTAGAAAGATTTCCTCTGCTAGATTTGTATTATAATTTACCAAAATGTATACCAAATGCAAACTAACTAGTTTTTTTCAAAGTATGCTCTATCATTTTGTCAGAATCCTGTGCGATAAAGTCTAAATTATAGGCACTGAAGGGCTAAATGTTATTATTTCCACAGGATCAACTCATGGTGCATAGCAAGGTCTTCCTGTGTTCCTCTGTTCTTCCCCTCCCAGCCTCCCTGCGTGTCACTTGCTACTTGCCCTGATTTCCAGGGACAAATGTCACATTTCTTGCCAAAAGTTTAATCCACATTTTTCACTTGTTTGATGGCAAAGCTCTCCACCACTCCAGGATTTTTATGTATTCCTCTACTCGTTTGTGCCTTTTTGCCTGTTCCTCTGTGCCTTTATGCTTCTCATTGCCCTTTACCACTCTCACTCCTTTCTTTCTCTTTCTCCTCCCCCTCTTTCAGGATGTGAGTGCTCTCAGAAGTGTATTAGAAAGTTGACAGAGCTGAAATGGAACAGCTTTCTTGGAAAAAAGTCAAAGATTTCTAGAGTTTGAAGTTTTGATGATCACATTCCAGCAGATTCATGTCTCCACCCTGCCGGGTTTCTGCTTTTCCCAGCGACAGCAGTAGAGTTCTGCCCTTTTATTTTCCCTGTAACTTCAGAACTGATTGAGGATATGTATGACGTTCATAAGCTGTTGTGTAACATCCAAATGGAGCAATATCTTCAAGTTGAGTACAAGACCTTGCAAGCTCAGTCAACAATACCAAGAAGTTGACCTGGATAAGATAATTTTGTCAGCTGGGGGTAGATCCTGAAGACCTGGCAGCATCTTCATCCTTGGGGTTCAGGGTTCTGAGTGGGACAGGACAGAGATTCTATAGTCACAAAGCTTTGCACAAGCAAAAACCCACAAAACACAAAACCCCCAAACTCTGAAATCTTGGAAATCAGATGATTTCAGATCAGTTGTTTGTTTTTCAGTCATGCCTGTGTCTAAGGGAATGCAAACTGTGGAAGTGAAAGTTAACAAAAATAGTGGATTGGCTGGCAAACTGCTATGAATATTCACAGAGTACTTTGCCATATAGCAATTATTTCAGCTAGAAAATATTATGGCTGCAATTATTTTGGAAATATGTTTGGCAGAGAATCTTGGAATGGAAACACACTAAAGTTAATATTCCTTTCGACATACGGTTGTGCTGAAGTTGTAGATAAAACCTTATTGTACTTGGTATATGTAACCCCATGTTATCATCTAGGATAATTCTGAGAAACATTTAGGCTCCTCTGTGGAAGCAGAAAGCTAAAACAATGTGCACCACTGCTGAAAACAGTCACGCAGTGAGATAAAAGATTAATCTTACAGCCCAAGAGATTTCCTTGCCGTCAGGTAGTAAATGCAAGGACTGGGGCAATAACTGTGGGAGCTATGGGAGGGAGAAACATTAGAAACTGCCACTGAAAAGCAGGTGGCAAATAAATCTCAGAAATAACATAAGAAACCCTGATTAGACCTGAAGGAAAAACTTAAAAAGCATTGTAAGTGAAGTGCTGGTTTAGCTTAACAGGATCAGGCAGAAATGAGTGACATATAGTAGCTTATATTAAAGTTAATATATAGATGATTCCTATATATTCCTTGAGCAAGGAATTTGTAGTAGTGCTGGGAGTGTAACAGAAAAACTTTGCTGCTAAAGGATACCTCCTACAGTAGATATCGAACTCTATTTCAGGCAATCCAGTATTCACATTTACATTAGGCTTTCCACATCTGTTTCATATCTAATTTATGTCAACAGTAATTGAAAGCTGTTACCATCTGGGGTTTGGGTGGGCTACATGGAATGAGTTATCATGAAATAAGTAACTTCTAGTGTGAATTAAATATCGTTCAAAGTCCTCTGGTAACTTGTGGGAACTGAGGGGAGAAGCCAAAGAGCCCTGACTTGTACAGAGCTTGAAATTAAGGAACCAAACTTTACTGGAAGTAAGAAAAACTGTCACCTTCAGTCTGGAGAATGATGTGTTAAGGTATAGGACCTTCTATATGGTGATATTTGGTTATTTCACAGAAACTTTGAATAAATATCCACATGTCCACATATCTTATACTTCATGAAATCTGTAATCAAATTTCTTTTTTTTTTTTTTTTTTTTACTGTATCTGGTGCAAAATCTACTTCAACCCTAACAATTCTACATTTATAAGCAGAAATTGCTAAACAAATAAAAGAGCTGGAACAGATGTTAACCTCTTCACTCTGGGGAAGCCAGGTGTAAATTCACTGCAGGGGACCAAATCCAGTAACTGGACTGCCTAACAAACTAGATACCTAGTGTGTGCTGTGATATATGCAAGTTCTTTCTCTTTACAAAATTGTTTGTTTATCATTGAAATCTTCATATTGCAAAACAAAGGTATTTCTTGTGATTTTCATGGCTTCTATTCAGAAAAAAAAACCATGATGTGAATCTTCAGTGTTGCAGCCTTTGGCTTGGATGTTACACTAGTGGGTACATCAGATACAGACAGACCAAGAGCTTGTTTGCATAACCCAATCCTGCTTTTAGAGAAATTAATGGGACTTTTGCTATTGGAAATGCTAAGGATCAGTTATAGACTACAGGAGCAGCTGTCAAGAGCAATAGTTTCAGTATATATGGCAAAAAGTAGCCATGTAAGTCTATGATATTGACTTAAGAGGACAGGATTTGATTTGGGACTTCCAGAGGTCACTTCCAATCCATATTATTCAATTTTTCAATGACTTTTTATTGTTCATTACGGGAGAGCTTCACTTTGAAGTACCTATCATATTAGTGATTCTCTCTAAACTGAGTAAATCTGATGTATATTTCTCCTTGGTATCTTTTTAATTTTTTGAAAAGATTGTAGTTTTAGGACTGGGGAAAAATGAATGACATGAGTGGTGGGAAAAATACCTGCCCAATATATTTCTCTTTGGTTTCTTGGTGGAAATGGTAGTTACATAGATGCTTCAGTTTCCTTAGGTTCAAAACTGCCTGTATTTTCACACCAGTTTGTGAAAAAATTCCATGTTTTTGAGAGTCTGTCCCTTCTTTAGGGACCAATAAAGACAGCAGGACATTTGGCAAAAAATACCAAACTTTTAGACAGTAAAACAGAACATTCAATGACCATACAAGTGTTAATTAATCACCAGAAGTATCCACTCCTGTTTCATCCTTGATGAACTACCCTCTTCTGGAAGGCAGAGCTGTAGTGATGGTTCATGTCTTCATGACATAATTAGAAAATTTTGGCCTAAGAAGTGCCATCTGTGGCTGCAGCTCATTTTTATTTTGTGGGAGCTCAGAGTTTCTTGTTTGGGTGTCCAGAAATGTGGTCATTGCCCCGTAGCAGCAACCTCTGGAGCTGTGGGTGTTCGTTCGTGTGGGATAGGGGTAGGTGTTGTAACTGTGATGTATGTCGCGTCCTTCAAATGCGGCCATCCTCTCCAGTCTCAGTGCTGGGACGGGAACTTTCCTTCACCTATGAGAGCTGTACAATCGTTCACTACTTGGTCGTGGGTCCCATGTGCTCTCCAGCTATTTCGGCTTCCAAATGAATTATGGAAGAATGACAAATAGGAGAAACCTGCTGAGAAAACAGGATGAAAGTATGATTAATGTCATGCTGTTAGATGGCTAACGTCCCATCTTTCTTTGTTTGTGCAGATTGAGAGCTGGAAAAAGACGATAGCTGCTTCCTTGGCTGCAAGTGCCCCTTTCTTCACTCTTGCCCCAGTCCTTGTTGGGTTTATCGTCCTCACTAAGACAGGGGAGGAATGCGTTTAGACTCAGTGGACTTTTACTCTTCTGTTGGTTAGAAATGATGGCAGTGGAAGTTTGGATGTTGGAGTTAATCTCTCTACCAAAGATAAACACAGGATGAAAGAAAATGGAGAGCAGCTGGCAGAGACTCAACAGGCTCCTCCACCCTATCCCTTCAGAGAATATTTTCTTAGGCTTTGTAGCTCGGTTCTCAGTAATGTTAAGTTCCATTTAAGATGGATGTAGAAATATGTAGTATATATTTTTTGAAGTCAAAGCAAACATTGAAGAACAAATTGTGAAATTTCGTTTGGCAGAGGAAGGTTGCATCATTGGCTTTCCTCTCAGCCTCAGGAGGTTTCATAACATCTGAAGACATCATCATGAGTGTGAGAAAGTTGACATTTAAGAAAGAGTCTAAGAATGGGAAAAATTATTAACCGTTAAATGTCAAGGATGTGAAGGGATTGCACCAGCGATCACAGACTGCCTAAGGAAGTAATGATCATGCACAAGTTGAAGTATGTATTCTTATGTCCTGTAAAAAGACAGGCCCTATATGCTCCCCATACGCTCCCCCATATGGGGGAGACCCCATACGCTCCCACATTTCAGCAATTCAGGAGCTTATGCTGCCTCAGCTCTTACCTGGTGTCCTTGGAGGGCTACCCACAAGCAGAAGAGGGAAGATATACATGACTTTTAGTGTGTGAAATTGGGATAATTTTCTTCCTGAGTATGAAAGGTGCATTTATCACATTGAATGTCATTTGCCATTTTGAAGCTCAGTGGTGTAATATCAAGAGGCCTCCTGTAGAACTTTATAATTGGCTTCACTTTGACTCTCCCAAATAGTTTTGTGTTGTCAAAGGCTGCTGTCACATCACCATTGATTCTTTTATCTAAATTGCTTATGAATATGTTGAACAACAGAGACCTTGCTGATAACTTTCTCCTGTCATGAAAAATTACTTTATTCCTTAGGTGTAAATCCTATTTGCCAATGTTTCTGATAGAAAATTGAATATTACATATAACACACTTTTCCAGCTTTTCTTTATGTAGGTATGTGTATATATTTGTGTAGTATGTGTTTGTATTTGTATGTATATACTATGTGTAGGTATGTATGTGTGTATATATATATGTATATGTGTAAGTGTAGGTGTATATGTGTGTGTGTATGCATTCCTATTTTAAAGAGAAGTATCTTAATTTTCTTGATTGACAGTTTTATATTATGTTCTGTTTGAAAGAAAAATTATCAATAACTCTATTATAAAGTCTATACATCCAGAAAATGATCTGCTAATGCTGATAACATCTAAAAATAAAGACAGTATAGCTTAATTTGGCCGTGAAAATGTATACCTCTGGATTGCTTCACTGTAACGTGAAGCTTGTTTACCTTAGTTTGTGTGATGTTTGGCAGGGGCTTGGCATCTTTTTGCCAATGTTTTCTCTTTTATTGTCTTTAGAAAATTCACGCAGTTTGTGAATTAGCTTCGAAGCAGACCTGACTGAACCCAGCAACCAGCAGATCTTCCTCTCATGAGACTTTTGAAAAGGCTGTCTAATTGAGGTTACAAGCTGCAAAAACATCGTTTAATTTTATCTGTAACAAGAATTCAAGGGGAAAATAATTGAATAGAATATTAATGTGACTGACTTGAGCACCTACTATCGTTTTATGCAGACACGCAGCCTTTCATGTGTTTTTTTTCCCCTTTTTTGTTTAAGGATCGAAGCATCTGTGGCTGTGGGTAAGTCCATGCTGCAGCAGGTACACCCTGAAGCATCAGTGGCTGTGCATAAGGCCATGCTGGAGCACCTCAAAGCGTGTGGCCGTGGATAAGCCCACGACAGAGCAGGTACACCCCTGGAGGGACTGCAGCCACGGGTGAGGCCACGTTGGAGCAGGTTTGCCTCTGAAGGGACTGTGGCTGTGGGTAAGGCCACGTTGGAGCAGGTCTATCTCTGAAGGCGTTGTGGTCATGGAGGAGGCCATGCTGGAAGAGGTGCACCTCAAAGTGACTGTGGCTGTGGATAAGTCTGTGCCGCAGCAGGTACACCCCCGGAGAGACTGTGGCTCATAAATGAGGCTCCACTTGGAGCAGGTACACCCTAAGGGACTGCAGTCTGTGGGTAAGTCCCAGCGGAGCAGGGGCAAGGGGAGGAGTTCATTGCAATGTTAAACCCTATGGTCTGGTCCAAAGGGACCCGTGCTGGAGACTGTAATGGAAATACCTTTAAACTGTTGTAACCTGGCATTTGAGTTGCATGTTATGGGAAATACTAGAGCAGGAACCCCTTGTTGATAGCCAGGCTAGGAGCAAGGGGAGGAGTTCATTGCAATGTTAAACCCTAGAACCTGGTCCAAAGGGACCAGGGGTGGAGATTGTAATGGATATACCTTTAAATTGTTGTAACCCATGATCTGAGTTGTATGTTATAGGAATTACTATAGCAGGAACCACCTGAACCAGCGGAGGACAAGCCTCACAAGAAGCAGTGCAAGTGCAGCGGTGACCCAACCTGAGCTGGCTTTGGTGCCCAATAACTCCACAAAACACACCACCTCTCCTGTGCTGAGTGACCACCGTAACAGACGGAGCCCACAGTCACGGACTAGATGAACTCAATGGACATTCTGTGGACTTTTTAAAGACATTTTACAGGGGTGGTCCATAGACTAGGGGAATGATACGTGTGTATTATATCAAAGGATGGGGGGAGGGTGGGTGGATAATGAGAATGTATTGGATAGTGTGGGACCTAAGCATGGCATACCTGGTACGGAATAAGGGGTGGAGAATGTGCTGGGTTTGGCTGGGATAGAGTTAATTTTCTTCACAGTAGCTAGTATGGGGCTCTGGTTTGGATTTGTGCTGGAAACAGTGTTGATAACACCGGGATGTTTTCATTCCTGCTGAGCAGTGCTGACACACAGTCATGGCCTTTCCTGCTCCTCACCCCACCCCACCAGCGAGCAGGCTGGGGGGTGCACAAGGAGCTGGGAGGGGCACGGCTGGGACAGCTGACCCCAACTGACCAAAGGGATATTCCATACCATATGACATCATGCTCAGTGTATAAAGCTGGGGGAAAAAGAAGGAAGGGGGGACTTTCGGAGTGATGCCGTTTGTCTTCCCAAGTCACTGCTATGCGTGATGGAGCCCTGCTTTCCCGGGGATGGCTGAACACCTGCCTGCCGATGGGAAGTAGTGAATGAATTCCTTGTTTTGCTTTGCTTGCGTGTGTGGCTTTTGCTTTACCTGTTAAACTGTCTTTATCTAAACCCATGAGTTTTCTCACTTTTACCCTTCCAATTCTCTTTGCCACCCCACCAGGGAGGAGTGAGCGAGCGGCTGGGTGCCGGCTGGGGTTAAACCACAACAAGAACATTTTTTGGGGATGAGGAAAGCAAAGTCAAGAAAACTGGCTTCTTCTCCATGACTTCCAGTCATAAATCTCAAACAAAAAATAAGGCATCCCTGCACAGCGCAGACCCTCAGTAGACGTGTTGCCATTTGACAGTCTCAGACTCATGTTATTCTTGCCTGACTTTTAGAAATAATTTTCCGTTAATGAGATGAAAGGATCTGTTCAAGATAGTTCTTGTAAAATGCGGTGCTGAAATTGACAATACACTTGAAATTATTATGATTTGACTAAAGCTCCAGTATTTTATATTTCATACAAATGCATTTAGCTGTTTTAAGACTGTGTATTGTTAGAGAAAAGTGAACTGAATAACTGAAAGATAATAGAAATCTCCTACATGAGTAACTCGTTTAGCCAACACATTTCTCTGTTTCTAAAGGATGCCCTTTACCAAGCATTCTGTTTTCTAAAGATTTAAACAAAAGTTACTTTATCTACGTGAATAACCTAACTGACTACAGTGTGACTACTTACATACGTTGCATGAAGGCGTATGTTTACGTGTAGTCAAGGCTGAGGAATGTAAATGGTGTCATGTATGGCCTTGTCCTTTTGATTCATTTACTCATTTGGTTCTGGCAGTGTTGTTCCAAGCTGGGTACCTCCGACTTGCAGAGGTTGGGACTCGTCATTTCTTCTATTGCTTGTCATTTATTTCTCTACTAGAGAAAACAAAATTGCTGCAGGATGTAGCCTGATGATTCATTCACTAGATGCTCTCTCCCTTCTGAGTAATGACTGAATCATAGCAGATGCCGAGGGTGGAAAAGACTGCTTGTCATAAAAACTCTGGCTATTTTTAGTGCTGTCCTTATATCCTGGTCCATATTCCCTCTTTATAAGACTTTCTAAGGTATATCAAGCCCTCAGACTGCATTAGTAGGGCTGCAGGTAGAATTGGCGTGTTTTGCCACTCGTGTCAGCTACTACAGAAAGGCAATAAAAATAAAGTTTATTTTAACTGAAATTCACTGACCTCTCAAGGTTTGCAGATGTATGTATAAATCCCTAAAATTGAGAGCACATTTTCCAGGAGAGGATAGGTGTCCCCATCAGCCTGACCCAGGGAAGATAAGGGAATTACTGTGGAGCTTTTCCTCCATGTCTTTCTTTGCTGTACCCAACCCTGAAACACTGTTCAAGAGAGAACTGTACCCCTTTATGATTTTTCCTGTGCCATATATAAGATACAGGGTATTTGAAAGTTTTTTGACAGTTTTTGAAAGTTTTGGAATTTCAGATAATTCCCCTTATTTATATTTTGTATATTTCTTAATGCTGTGAGGGGATGGGAGAGTAATGAAAGTGAGAGATAATGAAGTACAAATTATTTCATGCTACTATGGAATCATTGTTCAGCCAAGGTAGTTGGTGATTGAGGACTGTCATATTGCTAGATGTTGGGTTTTCCTAATATAAGGATATACTAGCTAAGATCTCATGAAGTGCGGTTTCAGCTTTTTTATTAACTGTAGCATATAGGTCAGTAAATAATAAAAATCAGTCTTCCTAGCTTATTTTAGGATTTCTCCAGTTCTGTTCATATATGTCTTTGGGGGATGAATAATGCATATTGTTATTGTTTTTTAAGGCCCCCTATATATTCCTCACCAGCTCAGCATCTTTGCGAACTAACTACAGTGCATTCCTTAGCACATATTAGCCTGTAGATTTTACATATCGTACTTTTGAACATCTTTTTCTGTTGTGGGAGAATTTGCTTTCAAGAGAGCTCTTTGTTAGCCATTGAGTGGTTATTTTTAAACATAAATTGAAGACTTTTCTTTTTTCTTTTCCTTTTTTTTTTTTTTTGTACACCCTAACTTTGTTAAGCATGGGGTAGTGTATCCTATACAATTTTTAACTAATCCTGCTAGTACTGCTTAGGGCAAATGGGTAGTCCCAGTACCACAGGGTGGGGAGAGGAGAGTTATGGTCGTTAAGATAAAAGTATGTGAAGCTTTTTACAAAGTCATGAGCTGCAGATAACTATACTACCTAATTTTTTTCCAAGTTAAAGAAAACTTTCTCCTCCACTTTTCCCTGTATCGTTTCTACTATTTTCTTCAATGACCAAATTTTTCCCATTTGCTGAGTAGGACAGAAGTGAACTAGCTTGTGGTTAATTTACTTCCTCATTTGTGTATTGGGATAATTAATGGTATAGTTTGTAATCCCGAGAATGGCACTGACTAATTCTTCGGGCGCTAATGACATGTTCATTTAAGTTGCCAGCTTAAGATGTAGGGCGAAATCCTGATGTCGTGGCTGAGATTTTGTTCTGCTCTGTAATTACTCAGTGTCTTCACGCGGGCTTTTCGTTAATAGAGGTGACACGAAAACTGAAGCGGGTGTCTGCTCACAAGGTCATACCTAGGAAGGGTGAGGAAAAATGTCTGAGGCTTCCTTTCTGTCCCCGTCCACCGGGTCCTTCCTTCTGCTCTGCATCATCTCACCTTCAGTGTTTCATACTGAGCTCCCTGAACTCCTCATCTCTTCTTCCCTTACCGTGGGAACAGATCCAAAATAAATTAATCCTCATGCTTGCCCCACACCTTTTCTTTGTTCGGCGGTTGCACATTGATCCTCTGCTGCAAATATATTTCCCCCCCTTCATGTGGCTCAGAATAAGATGGAGAGATAGCAGCAACAGCCAACACGCACAGCGTCAGGAGCCACGATGGAGTTGTTGACAGTGAACGTCCTGGCTTTTTTTGGCTTGCTTTACAGCAAGCAGGGGGTCATGAAACTGGGAGTCCCACAGAGACTTTTAGCAAAATGAATGTCTGCTTTTGCATTTAGGCTTCCCTTTAAAAGAAAAATCCTACTGTGGAGGTTATAAAATGGGCTAAGCTTTATTTACCTAAGAGATAAGGAATTTTATTGCTTGCAAGGTTATTTATGACATAAGCGAAGACAAACAGAAGGATGAAAGGAAAGATAACATTCGTTGTAAATACCCAAGGGAATATGTTTATGAACAGGGAGTTTAGTAAGTGCCAAGCAGATTATTTTCCCCATTTCCCCCCCAGGAGTGGAGTTAGAGGGTCATTAATGTATGAAGGTATGGCCAGCATGTGCTAGACCATATTTTTGTCCATCATCTGAGAAAATTAATGCCAACTGACAGTGTCAATTATATATCTTGGGCAAGTTACACAATCTTAAAGATGAACTCATGATGGGGTTAAACTCTGGATTCTCTTCTCCCAGTTGTGACCCCTGAATTCATACAAGAACATGTTCTTGCTGGGTTGGGACAGGGCAGAGGCTTGTTGGGGACATGAAGGTCACAAAAAAGACCAGAGTGTACTTGCTGACACTGCACAGGACATGAGTCTCTTGATCAGCAATGAGCTTAATGCGATTTTAGATTCTTTTCTAAGATTTCAAATGTAATTCAGGGCGTGGATGTTGATTTTTTTTTTTCTTTCTTTGTGGCTTAATTTTTTTTTTTTTTCAGTTTGTTTAAACTTTCAGGTTTCGAGCTTTTCTCCTGGAACAAGGTGGTTAGAACCTTGCTGCAGACAAAACCCCAAGGCTCCCATGGGAGGCATGTTGCCTCACTGCAGGGACTGGAGCTTTTCTGGAAGCACCAGAAGGCACATGATGAAATCACACCCGTGGGCAATTCTTGCTTAAGAAGGAGGAATAACCTCCCGGCAGGAGTCCCTGGGCTGGGTTAACTCCACAGCTGCCTCCACCATCGCAGAGGTGAAGACTTGTCTGATGGTTGGTCGTCTTCGTTCCTTTAGTCTCCTTCCCACCTTTCTTCACTGAACCCTGCTTTTGGGAGGGTCAGACCTAATTTTGCAACTGGGGATTGAGAACAGGAGCTAGTGAAAATGTATGCCTTATCTAAGAGAGGTTTTGGAAATAATCCTGACCTTGAAAACAAAATGTCTGCTGCCTACAAAACTAAGACGAGCTTAAAATGAGCAGGTGGAGGACTGAGGAAACAGCGGTGTGCCCTGTTGGCTTTTTTCACCATGCGGTGCTGCAACATGAGGGTTTGAGCAGCATTTGAAGGAAAGGTGAAGAGGTAACGAGTGGTAGGGGGAAAAACCTTCCTACTGAAAGTTGAGCTTTTCCTGGGTAGGAAGACTTCTCTCAGGAATAATTTGGGCCTCATCTGAAAGAGACCAGTGGTGGATGACCCAGCTCTGGGCAGCTCTGGTGGCGTTGTCCCCAGGTGTTATTAAATCATAGAATAGAATCATAGAATCATTAAGGTTGGAAAAGACCTCTAAAAGATCATTGAGCCCAACCGTCAACCCAACACCCCCTATGCCCACTAAACCATGTCATCTCACTGAAGAATGCTGATGACCAACCAAGCCAATTAGGAGTGAAGATTGACAAGATTTTGTATACTAATTAAAACTCAGCCGGTGTTGCTGCGGGCTCCAGCTGAAGTTGCCAGATGCATCACTCCCTAGTGCAGAGCACCTCTACTATTTTACACGTCCCTTTTACACAGGGCCAGCTTTAAGGGCAGTTGAAAGAGAAAGCTGCCTTGGGTAGCCATAGGATAGGCAAGGCCAAAAAAAGTAAATATGAATTATTTGCCATTTGCCACTACTTTCTCAGAAAATCAACAACAGTGAGGAATATAATTTCCTTTGTATTTTATTGGGAAATGAAGTTAACAGCAGAAGGTGACAAAATGTAATCTAAGAAAGGAAGATAAGGCCGGTTCAGCTACTTTAATTTACTCACTGCCTTCTCCACCTCTTTCTTTCTGATATTCCACCACCCTGTTGCTGAATATTTCTCCTGAGCAGCACAATCTCATTGCTACTTCTGCAGAAATTCACACTTTTATTCTGTTAGTACTTAGTGGTTCTTGTGTGTGACATAAAATAATCAGTATTGCCAACTCCAGCCATTCAAAAGAAATTACAAGAAGAGGATTTTCTTAAAAGGAGCAAGTCTGAAGTTGATGTGCATGCATGTGTCCAGCATTGTGTACATCAGGTTTTTGAAGTCAGAGTTCACTCTGATTGTGTCTTCAAACCTTCCTCAACAATGCATTAGCTCTTTACTTATTTTTTTGTTTTTTATTGGAGACTCTCCTGTTATCAACTGACTTGAGGCACCAGGTCTTTAAAGCTCAGCTATGATTGAAACCAAAAAGCAAAATTTGGAATGGTGTTCTATCCTCTGATAACAACACAGCAATTGAAATTAAAACTTTTATAACTTGCTTTTCATGTTTGTTGCTTTGGTTCTTTTTTTTTTTTTTTGTAAAGTATGGATAATACGTTGTGTGCCTCGCATAGTTACGTCTAAGAAAAAAAAAAAGCTGCCTTCCAGCTTTGAAATTCTTTCTTTTGCTGCACGAGTTTCAGCAGCCCCCTGCAGCAGAGTCCCGTCGGCAGCCCCCGCCGTTCCCCTTCCACTGCCCGCCTCTGGACCATGGACATTTCTGCCTGGCTAAGGGTTGTAGCAACTGAATGTTTCTCATTTTCCCCCAACCAGCGGAATGAGTTTGTGATGTGTCTCTTGCTCCCCATGTGCAACCTGAGGAGAAGTCCACTCTTCTTTGAAGGGTGGGTTAATGAATGCGTTGCCTTGCGCTTGGTATGGGTTTAATAACAGCGCAGCGCAATAGCGGTTACTTCGTCCCGCTGCTTCTCCTTAAAAAAATAATACAGCCTACGAAAGAGGAGCTTAATGAAAATGACGCTGTCAAGGTTTTTTAGACGTTGTTGGTCTGCATCCCCTTCCCTTTCCTGCCCGTGTTTCGAGGAGGTGTGAGAAGCTCAATCCCGCGAGCTATCCCGGCGACCGCGACGAGCGGCTGCTCCCCATCACCCGGGCAGTGGGGGGGTATGTCAGGGCTGAGTGAGGTGACTCAGAAATAATGAAAAAAAAGGAAAAAATTTAAAAAAAAAAAGGGGGGGAGGGAGGGGAAAAAGCAGGTATCGGTTTCCAAAACCATGACTCAGCTTCTGTTAAGTAAGCTCTGTTCGAGCACGTCTCGCCAACTCATTACACAGCACGTTTAACGGGGTGTTTCGCCTTTCTTTGCTGGCTCGCCCGCTCCGATTTCCTGTTTACAGTAGGCTAGGAACAAAACTTGTCAGAATAGCTTGAGAGCTGGGCCTGGGCTGCAGGGGCAGCCCTCCGTCAGAGCAAGTTTTGCAGGATTTAGCTTTAGAGCTGTCCTAGCGTTGTCCTAGTCTTTAAGAATAAACACGGTAACTTCACTCAGGCAGCAGTTGTATGTTCTGGTATGCAGGCAGCAGCTGTCTTCCTGCTCCTACATTCAAATCATTTTCTAAGCCTGAACTCTTCATAAATCAAAAATAGGCATGTGTCATTTACAAGGCGTTTCATTTTTAATGCACTTTTTTGAATGTATTTCCTTATTTCCAAATGTAACCTAACAAAATTATACATTTAATAACTGTGGCTTTTAAAAGCTTTTCAAACATATGGGTTGAACACGTTTGAAGAAAGCAGAAGTGAGAAAATTGATGCATTTCGTGTGCAGGTTTGTTTTGAGATTTATGGCACAAGACTTACCAAATACATGCTGTACCTTTGGAAAGCAGATAATAAAATAAAGGGACATCTGAATCTGTTGAATTTACCTCCAGAACTGCCTTTCATTCCTTTTATACATACCAAAGAATTTGAAATAGTTAATACCTACAAGAAACTCTGCAACAATAGAATAGTCCGTCAATTCCTTTTTCAGTGTCTATCCAAGTGACATGCATGTATATGAAAACAGGAAACTAAGAAATTTTGTATGCAGTCATGTAACCTGAGCGCTAAATCCTATGTTCTATCAGATTAACTTCAATGGACATTTTAAAAATGTAGCCCTATATAAAATAAAGGGTAAAACATTTTTTCTTGTAAGGAAATAAGTTTCAGTTTTAATCCTCCGGAGGGTTGTTGAATGTATTCATTAATGGGGGAAGAAGCAAAAGCATTTTAAATACGGAAAGTAAATTGCTGGTATCTTTTTTGTTTGTTTGCTTGAAAAGCATCTTATTTTTTAATCTTAAAATGAAATCTGTCTTAGATAGATTGCTTTTTTTTCCTGTCAAGTTATTTGATGTAGTCTTTTAGACTAGAATAGCTGGAATGTGTTGCTGATTATAGCAATTGCCTCGTCTTCCTTTACTTAAAAAGAAGCACATGGACTTGAAAAACCATAATGAAGGAAATGATTTGGGTAGCTCTCCCTGGCAAAGAATCCCTTCCCTTCTCTTTACAGAAAGTGCTGCTTGTGTGTTTTATGATTCACTCACATGAAACCTCATTCAAATCCAAAATTATCCGAGGTTTGACTTAACACTTTATGGTCATACTATAAGATGTGGGAGATGGAAAATATGTGGAATATATTGCTATATAAAATTTCTAAGCCTGCTCAGCTTTGGAAGTCTGAAGAGTCTACTGAGATCATGGTGGAAAAAGTAAATGAAGGTGGGAAAATGCTCTTCAAAATACTTAATCTGTTATTATAAAAACTGTAAAATGGGATCACTAAGGCGGTTTTCAAATACCAAGTCTTCTGCACACTAAGGCTTTTATGGCAGAAGAATTACTCTGGATTCACAAAAAAAATGTATGCTTAGATGCTGTACTTAGTAAAAACGATCAAGGCTAAACTTTTGGTAGGTGGTTGACCTAGCATATAGCTGCAGCAGTTAGATTAGATAGTGCTATTTAAACTGTATCTCTGGCTATAAGCATTGCTTATAAATCCACTCTTCAAAGACACAGGTCACCAGGAGCAAATTGGAGATTTTTATTTCTATTTCATGCTTATTTGTGCATATTTATTAACACCAGTGCACACTGAATATTCTCAGTAACAAATAAAGGCTTTCTTAAGCAAATCTTTTTGTTGAAAAGCATGTTTCCAATGGATAGCATAAACATTGCTTAGTTCTTAGAGCCTTGACCCCGAGAATGAGTGAAAGGAGAAGACGGGCACCGATATGGTTATATTAAATGGAAGACTATAACTGTACTTTATATTAGGTTAAAAAGGTGGGGCTGTATTAGGTGATAAGAGTTAACCACAGTTAACCTTTCCTTGTGCAGTTGTTAAGAGTTATTAGCAGAGTCACCTCGTGCTCTGAAATCTCTCTCTCTCACAGTCACGGCTAATACGCACCCTGCTTAATGTTGTACTATAAACATAACGGTGTCATTGTAAGCTGTAGGGTTTAGTTGTTGTAATTTGGTCTACGGCTACTGTTTTAGGTAACTCATCAGATGTTCACGGCACTTCAGGAGACCATGTTTCACGAAGACGGGGCGTGCAGGACACTTGCTTTCCTTCTTTTGGCACATTTTTGGGCTGCCTATTATTAGGCAAGCGTAGAGAGCGTGTTTCTGTGCACAGCCCCCTCAGAAGGACGTTAGTAAATGTAATTTCAGATAATGGGTCTTCAAAGTGGCGATCCTTCATGCTGCCTATGGCTTAGCTGCATTAAACAATATGCTTTTCTTTATCCAAGTGCTCCGCCGGGAGTGGTGGACAGCACTGCTATCCTTCCAGAATGACGGGATAAATAACTCGTCGGTGAGAGCACCGGCTGCTTTAGAGAGCGATGGAAATTAGAGCAGCGTCAATTAGGAGACGATGTGGGTATCAGAAAGCTCAGCGCAGGCTGGCTGGCAAGACTTCCAACTTTCTGAAACACACAGCGACTTCAAAAATCTGCAATATAGTATATTTTTCAATAACGGTTTAGTTTAGCTATAAAAAACCAAACCCTTTTAACGTTACCTAATAGGTCACTGATGAATTACTGAAGTTCCCCTGAACCTGGCAGAGCATGTGTGAAATGAATCCATGTGCCCAATGACAAAATCGGTGTGCTGTCAGCCGGGGAGACACTAGACGTGCCGTGGTAAACGTCGAGCTGTTGTGGGTGCACTGGATGCACCGTGCTGGATCCGCGAAGCCGAAAAGTCCGATGGAGCATTCTGCATTTTTCGTTGCAGAATTCTCAGGTTTGGGGCAAAGAAATCATGAGGTGAAACACAAGAGTGCATCCAGCCAACCTGCCTTTAGTAAGTTGCACGAGGTGGACTGTCTCTCTTAATTTTACAGTATGCCTACCCTGTAGGATGCTGCACTCCTTTCAGTTCAGAAGTAATGGTTTAAATTTCATTACCTTCATTCATACACCTCTTCAAACAGTTTCCTCCTTGTCATGCGATGGAGGTGATGTTTTGAAGGCTGATCCCACATTTTTGATGACTGTTCTCTGTGATTTGCGAGAGAAGTCTCCTCTTAGAACCTTTGCTTTAAAAAAAAAAGTAGTTTTTGAAATACCGGTTTGATGAACTGAAAGAAATAAATGTCAATTTTCCTAAAAATAAAACAGCTGCCTGAAATAACATATCCGATTAAAAAACACGGTATTTATGCTTCTTTGTGTCCTACTCACTAGTTTAGGGGCTGAAAGTCACCAGCAGAATGTCATCATTGCCAGATTCTACATCTGGATCTTTAATTTATTTGACAGACATGCAACATCCAAAATATCTAGGCGTATCGCCAGCGACTGTTTAGATGTTGGTGCGGGGGAACACACGATGTTCTTCATAGATCAGTGTCCAGTCGTTCCCCCAGAACTGCTTTTTTCTGGTTGTCTTGGTTTGTGTTGATCCTGTGTGGTTTGGGTGAAGCACTCCCCTATCAGTTTTCTTTTCACGGAAATGAAGATGGTTGGGGAAGCTGAAAATTTCTTTTTCTGCAGGTTTAGTAATACAGTAGTTATGAATCAGAGCTAGAAGAAACTGAGTTAAAGAGCCAAAAGTAAATCAAGTCAGTGAACTACAAGGAAATCAACAGAATGGAAGAAATTTTAGCTTTTTAACACAGTAAACAAAATCAGTGAGCCACAGATCCTACTTTTGATGATCATTTTTTCCTCTTCCATGTACTGTGTTAAGGGAACAAAGACCAAAAAAGAACAAGGAAGCAGCTAGCTACATGCACCTTTTTAACACCATGTAGAAGCAAAATGCGCACTTATAAAAGTAATTGTGCTGAATCCATATAAGCACACAAGATGTGAAAAGGCTGAGCCTATTATTTCTGTTTCTTTAATAAGAACAGTTGCTTACATGCTATTTATTTAAATAATTGCAACCATCTTCTTCCCCCCCGCCTTGCTTTTTCCTTTTGGAGAGAAAGAACTCCTAGAAATAACTAGTGTCAGCTGTGAATTCTGGAGGAGCAGCCAAGAATATAAAGCCCGTGCAAGCGTGGACAGATCTGACCCTCCCGGGGAACGCGGTGACACGGTCCCTTTCCCCTGCCCCAGACAAGGCTGGTGTCACCTTCTGCAGAAGTTATACGGGCAGCCAAGGGACGGATTTTCCCCGCAGCTGCTCCCGAGGGTCAGCCAGCCCTTGCCGCGGATGAGGGTGCATTTTCGCTGTCCCCGCTTCCAGGGGAGGGTGTCCGGAGCCCGTTGACGAGACACTCCAATTAACACGGGTGCCCGTGTTTACGTTGCTTGGTGTCGGGTGTTGCGTGCCAGCCCACGACTTGCGCACTGCCGCGAGCATCGTCCCCGCGGCGGCCCCGATTGCAAAGCCTGCACCGTACCTCGTTTGCTGCACCGCCTCGCGTTCAACATTGCTGGGCGACGTGGGACTGAGCTGAAAGCAAATAGATGGCACCCATTGCCTCGGAGCAAATTAAGTAGACGGGACCGTGACGAGGTTCCTGGCTTTGTCGCACCGGCTACGTCCGTGGCACATGCTGCTGCGACTGATGAATCCCGGTGATTTTTATTTTTCCACAAGCTGCATGCCTCTTTGGTTTTTCTTCACTCTTCTTTTTGTAACAACGCTAGCCTGAAGGATTCTTGGGGGCCTGGGTTAAAATTTACGAATGAGAAACTTTTTAAAGGTCACCAGAGCGCTTGTTCCTCCTGTCAACAACTTGCCTTGCACGAGGGCTGGAGAAAAGGGATTGGTTCTGTTCCCGGGTACGATTCAGAGCACCCTAGAATAATCCTGTAACAGCGTTTTGAAACCCCTTGTTAAAACTGTCACCATATTTAGAAAGATCTAGGAGCTGCAGAAACAGAACATCTTCTTATAAGGTTGGAAAACACAACAGCGTGTCCAAGTCCAAAACGTCCTTGTCTGAACTCACAAGATCTCTGTTTTGTGTAACCAGTCAACAGACTTCTGGATTGCATAAATCAAAGCTGTTGCTCATCCGCAGCCTGCTCGGTCCGCGTGGGCCCGTTATCCCCGCGGAGTCACGGGGGTGATGGAGGTGATGCAGGCTGACGGGGAATTCCCTCCATCAGAGGTTCCTGGAGGGCTCCCGCTGCGTTCAGCAAGGGACTTTCCTGCTGCAACGCACTTATAAACTGCAGATTGCACTAAAGATACCCATGTGTTCGTCAGGGGTGAGATGTCCGGCTTCTCTCTCGGTGGCTGCTCGGATGCTGTGGGTAGAGGGGCCAGTCGCCAGTGCAAAATGTGGGTTTCTTCCTTCTCCCTGCGCTGCTTTTTACTTGCAATCATAGCGACTTTTTTTCCTTCCCCTTCGGATCTGCTCACAGTGAGCCAAGGAGAAAGAAATGACTTGTTGGAGTATTTTGTATTTATCAACTAGTTGCCAAGAGGGTAAGGTTTAGCACAGCAGAGCTCGCCTTTTGCAGCAGCAAATAAATGGAAGCAACATGCTGCTTGTCGTCTTTGTCAACCCTAAGCGTGCTCCCAAGTGTATTTTTTCTTATTTCTTCTGGTAGTGCCAGAAGCCTACTTAGTATTAGGGCATGTAAAATCATGGAAGAGTACCAAATATATGCCAAAGAAATGAATGTATTTTAAAACGACTTTCTAAGTGCATATGGTAAGCACTTAGAAAGGATCAGCACGAGCGTAGGGTAATATAGTCTTCATTAGAACAGGGTTTCCATATGTTAGCTATAGGAAAATGATGTTTACGAGCCATTTAAAGCTTAATTTGGGTTTTTTTGGGGTGGAGGGGTAATTGTGAGACAGTGGTAGGATGCGTTATCTCACAGGTAAAAAAGGTGTGAGTTCACCGGGGTGCACCCCGATACCAGTCGTTCCTGTGTATGCTTTTAACCTGCGATACCTTCAAGGTAAGTCAATCTGTGTTCATTGTGGGATAGCGTAACGGTGCCGAAATACCTTAAAATAGTTCCCATATTGCAACTGCCTATTTACTAGGTGGTAGCATGAATGAAAAGTAAGTTTTACACTAGGAATTCACAAGTCTTCTACCTAATCACTACTCCTGGCGTTTTTTCAATAAAAAGATGGTTTTGGGGAGAAAATGTAGAGTGGCTTTTCAAGTGCATTCTGGGAATTTCAGGTCAAAAAAGTAGTGGAAGGGATTTTCTTTGAGGAAATCCAGCTTTACATGAGGCTTTACTGGTGGCATAGGATATAAGAGCAAATACAAGCACAAACAGAAGTAGGATGTTTTGAACCATTAAAAAGCTTGAATAAAATACAGGAAAGGGAAGACAGAGAATTAAGGAAGACAGGATTAAGAGAAGATTGTTACCTCCTTTGAATTACTTTGGATTATAAGGGAAAAAAGAGGGGGCAATCAGAAAGAAAAGTAAGCACAGAAAGTTAATTTAAACTACATTGTACTACTTCTGCACAGACCGGGTATTATTTTCTTCATTTGTTTTGTTTGGGAGGATAGCTTTATGTGGTGCAACTGATGAATCGCTTTATTGCTTTAGAGGTGTGCAACTCAGTCACAATAAATGGCGTCTGATGCACTAAAAAAAAAATGGGTGGCAGTAAAACTGTCTTTCCTGTCTTAGCCTGTTAAAAGATAGGTAAGAGGACCGTTTAGTTTAATTTACGGGAGATAATTAAATAGCTGTAAAACACTGACACGGGTTTCTCCTTGTTTATACCACATATTTAGTACTGAAATAATTTTTGAAATGGGAGCTGAAGATGTTATGGTGATCTATTCTCTTAGCAATACTAATGAGGAAAAATGGGCTGCTTGCAGAAGAAATGGACCAGTGTGACAGACTTCAACTGATTTAGGGTAGGCCCCCAAACAAGGGTGTAAATAATAAAAAAATCATCTGTTAATCAGAAGTCATTACCCGGTGAATACTCTACACCTTTTACAGAGCTACCGAACCACAGAGGGATTTACTAAATTCTGTTTCTTAGCTGATGGGCAACCATGACAGATTTGCCTTGAATGTTGCTATGACCATCTCTAGTGGGAAGTTTCATTTTGATTCTAGGCAGTCCAATGCCAGCAAGGCCTTGTTTAGACCTGGGCAATTCCATTAATTTTCAGACAAAAATAAATAATATTAGGTTTTGCAATAATTTTTCCCCTCCTCCTACATTCCCTCCGTGTATTCAGCTGAAAACAAAAGCATCCTATCTCCTTTGAGAAAGACTGAATGGCGTCACACTCATCAGCTCATTTTAGAAATAGCATTTATTAAACCGATAAACAGCTAACGGGCCTCCCCATCCCCACGCGTTCGGTGGAGAGCTGGTAGCCAAAGGCTTCAGCCGGGCGAGGACTCGAGGTGGAAGGCGGGAGTCCCTCGGCAGTGATGCACGGGAGCGATGGGGACCACCGTGTGCTCGGCCGTCCCCTCCAGCGTCCCCAGCTGGAAACCCTGCGGGGAGCTGCTCGCGGAAGGTGGAAAGCACCACCTCAGAGAGATTTCGGTTTTATCTTCTGTAAGACATCAGACCCCGCTGCTGGAGCGGCAGAGAATTAACACAGTGCCAGGCTTTGCCCTTTGATATTTCGGATGTGGGTTTGGTTTTTTTTTTTTAATTGTATATTCCTACCTCCCTAAAAATACATCTCCTCAACGACTCAATTTTTATGTTGTATTTAAAGCTCTCACCTTCTCTGTTCTGGGTCATTGTCTTTCATCCGAATACGACAAACATTCATCACAGCAAGGTGCCTGAAGCAAACACAAAACGCAGCGTCCTTCTGAACTCTAAATCTTGCCAGACACGATCTGGATTAGATGAAAAGTACACTCATCAACTCGGATTTCGTGGCAGCACCTGGCTTCGAGTCAGAAGCCACCGCTCTGTCCTAATGTCCGCGAGGTCAGGAGTAGGGAGATCCAGCTCTAAAAATAGCGTGCTGTAGCTGGGTGGGGGAGTTCAGGAGTGGGTGATTGCTGGGAGAAGAAGTAGGTTACTTTTCTCCTATTTCCAGAATACGGTCTGGAACGTGCCTGGCAATGTGCCTTTGCAAGTGGCTTTCACCAAAAAAACCAAAATCTAGGAGCTGAAATCCACATGCAGTGGAACTCCTGGTACCTCCTCAAGTCTCTGTGGACCTCTGAAGAGGTCAAAATCCACGACACGAGGGAAGTCCGGCCTTTACATCCCCGGAGGCAGCTGTCCTCCTGCAACACCAGCTTATGGAAAATCTACATTGGGCATTTGACCCCCTGTAGGGTTGCCCGTAGCCGTCTGCCTCGAGTCGCAGGAGTTGGTTTAGATCCGGGCAAAGACGTTTTCCCCATTGTTGGGTGGACGCCTGGCTTCACGTGCTGCTTCTGGAGACTTTTCTTCAGTTCTGCAGCTGGGCTTCGTGCTTGCGGCCGCGCTGCGGAAAGCAAAGGTGGCTGGAGTTTACGGTGAGTTAGCGGTTCGTTTCTGTAAAACACGAGGAGGTCTTAAATCTAGAAAGGGGTTAAAAAGTGCTAGACACAGGTTTTAGCTAGATAATTGCCAGAAAAGGTGCTGATCAATTTTGCGACATTGCCTTGTGTCTCTCAAGTGCTCAAGCATCGTAACTTGCTGCCCTTCTGTACATTTTTATGGACCGCTGATGTGGAAGAGCCGTTAGTTTTACACCCTGGTGTAGCAGAGATTTGTATGTGCGCACAGGTATTTTAATATTCAGAAGTAAGGAACATTTGCATTAAAAAAATCAGATCTCAAATAATAAACCTTTGGTAACTGCCTATTTTATAATCATGCTGACAAGCCGAGCTTAAATTAATTGTTAAGTAGAGGTGCTGGTCCAAAAATGAGATTTCAAGAAAACGTTGCACAGACCTGCTAGAAGCGTGTGTCTGTTAAATGACGCTGATGCTAATTTACATTCTAACACTGCCACATAGCATTAGAAGCTTGGTTATTAAGAAGGCTTGTGCTGGTATTAGGAAAAAAAAAATCTCATTTTCACTGAGCTATGAAGGAGCTCCAGGTGGATGAGCAAAATTAGAGACCATTTTTTACGTTTCTTAGTGGTTTGAACCAGAACTCAGGCAAAAATTATTAAGTGTTACTAACAGCGGGAAAAAAACCTAGGAGGTCCACTTGGATTCTCCATCATTAAACTCAAAACTGAGCTGAAACGCGCCGTTTCACAGCGGGAGGTCCTACTGTTCGTGTTAGGGAGTCGGATGGAACGTTGGGGTTGTCCACGTCAGCAGCCGCCCCGCTCAACGCGCAGGACCCCCAGCACCGGCCGAGGAGGAGGGCACGCAGCCGCCCACCTCCTCCTGGGTCAGCCCGACACGTGGGCACGGAAGGATGACGACAATCCCTTCCGTCGCAGGTTCAGCTGCGGCGCGATATGCGGATGCCGTGGCGGTGCCTCGCTGCCGGGCGCAGATGGCAGGCGGACATTTTCAACGGCCGGGCACCTTCCCCACCCCATGCCGCCAAACCACCTTTCCCAGCCCCAACCACGAAGCAGACCTTGGAAATCATCCCCCTTCCCTGCCAGCCGCACCACAGCGTGGGTCGTCCCCTCCCCATCCCCCAGCCCCACCTCGCGGGAAGGACCAGACGCCTGGAGCGAGGGTCACGCTGCCAGTGACGCGTTCCCTGGCACCTTCCGACGGAAGAACCTGCGTTTCCCATCTGGGACCCGGCCCCAGAGGTCACTGGTGTAAATAAAAGGGGGCGAGGGTGCTGAAGTGACTCTGGTGGTACTCAAGGTGTAAACAGTTCTTCCCTATCTAGTTTGAGAGAGGTAGTATGTGTGTTCCTATAGTAAGTTCCTGTATTATGCGATCCCTACAGTTATTACTTTATAGATCGACATGTTTTAAAAAAAAAAATTTAGGTCACGTATAAACAATTATGACTTACACTGAAATCATATGAAAGCCGCTTTTTTTTTTTTACAAAAGTTTATTTTCCACAAGGAAGAACAATAGGAAAAATTAAATTGTTTTCCACATATTGTTTTCTTGAAACAGAGTCTACAAGGACATATTCAGCACCAAAACTAAAAACAAAAAAAGAAAAGTACAAACAGCCATAGAATAAAACCTATAAAGCAAACATTTAATATTGCACTTTGTTTCTCTAATGTTTGGATTTTACTTATTTTCCTAATTCAGATCAGAATTCTATATCAAATACTGGGCTACAACTGTGAACCTCATGTTTTATAATGCTGAGAATTGACCAATACTTGTGGAAGAGTAATGCCTCTGAACAACTAACAATAATTTAACTGAAAGTCTTTATTTGATAAGGTTATAGACTTTTTCACTCTAATCACAAAGGCTGTGATGCCATGCCAATTACTACGATATTGGTCAATCCTGCTTCATATGCAGTTCTCCATTATATTGTGATAAGTACTTTAATGCTATGTATATCAGCAATTGTTCCCTAGTCTGTTAAAGTAACAAAAAAAGGAAAAAGAAGTAAAAACCACCAAATGCCCTTTTATGCCAACGATCCCATCAGCTTTTAAAATTGTCTGGTTGGAGAGGGTAGAGGGAAGGGACATTCACAAAATTGGCCTAATAATCTAAGACGTCACCCAATTTCCTTCTCATCCGATATTCTTGCTCAAAGCCCAAGCCTTTTAACTGAATCACTTAAAACGCGACTCATTTATGTTTTATCACCCTGTTGTCATTTTTGAAACATGAATTACCCTTCATGTTCTCATAAAAGGCCACTTATGGAAAAGCCTATTTTGTCGCATTTATGAAGCCTTAAAACCAAGGCAGAGGTTTTAAAGAACGAGCACCAGGCAGAAACACCAGCTTCCCTCTCCCGCTCCCTTCTGAGCTGTCTTATTGCACAAGGAGATAGATACTTGATGGATTACATCTTGATTTGTTTCAGTCGTCAACACCAGAAGCGTGTCCCTTTGTCAACGGTCTGTGTTACACGGTTTCTGAAAAGGGAAGTTGACTTTTATTGTTGATCTCTAGCATTAAGTGCTGGTATTGGTGTTAGCACATCTAATGGCTCCATTGCACTCTCTTCTTCCTTGGGGCACACTCAAGGGCGAGTGCTCTTTCTGTATCATTCCTTGCATTCTGAACGAATATATGGTAAAAGTCGCTGTTCTGTTTTGTTTTAAAGCTCTTGAGAGTACCACAGAAGATGCAATCATCGAAGCAACTCTAGCTAACTAGTCTGAGTATGGCTGGTAACACTGATCTTGCCCAGTTTAATTATACTTCTAGTCTTACTATTTTTACAGTATCATAAACCCTGAAGATAATACAAAGTGCACAAACTGAGCTCTTAGCATAGTCCAAGCTTTTCCTGCAGTTTGAAATATACTTGCTACTAGAGACTCATTATATATAGAATTTTTGGTGATTAAGTAACTATATATAAAAATAAATTTACTTTCCCTTCCCATCCCTACTACTTGAGATATCGATCTGTCTATGAATCCTAGACAGTGTATGACTATTTCCTTTTAAAATTCTTTTGAGGCTGAGTTGGTGTCTGCTGGTGCTGCTTTCATTTGTGCCTTTTTGAAGTTTTTTTTAAAGCTTCACAACTTGAACATGTTTTTCAATAATGCAGAAAGAGAAATGGGAATGAGGGTGGGTTTTGTAACTTTTGTGTATGTCCCTATTCCTGATCCCCCTCTCGAATAAAGAACAAAAAACAAAACACAAACACAAAACAAAAAGGAAGTAACTCAACAGTGCAACGTAACAAAACAAATAGCATTCCAACAGTTTGGCAAGTGATGAGTTCACCTGAGATTAAGTGATCTTTAGGCAGTCTGTAACAAAACATTGCTTTGCAATAATAGCAGAAAGGCAACAAATTCTTAAAAGAAATCAAGAAGGTATACAATCTTGATGAAGTCTATTAGTTTCTTTCTATTAACTCTCCACCCCCCACCCCAGCCCCACATCTGTTGCTTATCTACTACAGTAGGCTGCAAAACATACAGCAAGAAGGATTGGCTTGAAGGCATTTGATGTTTGTAAATAAATCCACAACAGGATCCAAGCTGAAGAGGTGATACATGATCAGCCTACTAGGACAATTCTGAGCATGTGCATATGCAGGTAAAGTCCAGGCTACATTAAATTAAAAAAAAAAAGAAAAAGTCAGTGCATTTGTCAAAGTCCGTTGCTGTTGTTTTTTGTCAAAGCTTTCTTTTGCTCCTTATTGTGCGGACCACAAACAAATAAGAGGGGGGTAACAACAGTCTGGCATAAATGAGAAAAAGCTGTAGTGACACTGAACCGCACAACGTAAGCAATGAGCATGTGCAAATTTCCAAATCATAAGAGGAAGCCATCCCTCTCTCACAATGTGGTTTGAGTGTTTTGACACACATGACTGTAGGTTAGTAAGGCTGCTCCTAGTATGTGCCAGTATTTAAGGGGAGGGGGAAAAAAACCAAAAGCTCAGGTCTTCAAGCATGTGGAGCAGTCCTACAACATTACTGTAGGCTTCAAAGCATGATCACAGGTTGTTTTCATTTATTCACCATACAGGCAAGAGCAAAACCACCTCCTTTGAAAGTGTCTCCACTATGACGCCTTGACCTTCAACACGGCAGGTATGATTCAAAACCCAAGTCAAGTCAGCTTTTTATGGATTCCTTCAACGAGAGGGGCAAGATGGTCTGTCATCTGTGGGCTGATCTGGGTTTGGATCAATCTAACCAAAAAAGGAAAAAAAAAAACAACCCCAGGCATTTTTAGTGTCAACTGCTAGAAATAAACCAATCCAAACAAACACCCAACAAAATTCACAAGTTTAAGACAACCACAGTGATAAACGGCATTCCCAATCCAAATGTTATTCAACTAACTGAAAAACCTCTTAAGTCAATTGGCCAAAACATTGAATGAAAAATTAGTAACTAAGTATGGTGGGAAACTCTGAACTACAGGTTGACGGTAATTTAAGGATAAGCCCTAAGAACTAGTGAAAAACTTGAAAAGATCTGCTTTAGTACCACAGAAATCTTTTGAACTGTTTACTATACACTAAAAAGACAATTTGACTCATCACTGAAAGTGTGACTTATAAATTTTTTAATTGATTTCAAATGTTTTGTTTCAAAAGCTGAAGTTATCAGTAAAAGTCATTCTACTTTTAATTTACAAGTAATTAATCCTCAAAATTAAAATGTCTTGTAAGTTGATGTGTTCCACACCTTACCTCTACTTCCTTTCTAGAAAAGGAAGAAGGGGAACAACATACTAACTTAGATCTCCAAAATCAGATAGTAAGAATAGTTTAAGTGCACAGTATGTAGCTGGACAACATTCTTATCAGTTGATTTTATACAAGCATTTTTCAAGGACAAAATAAGCTTCTTTCTAAACCTTTAAGTACCTAAAATGAAAGGAATCAAGACTAGTATTCTAGGGTTAAGCTACAGAAGAGAAGTCTCCAGCACACAAAAACCATGCCCCTCTGCCCACTCAACAGCAGCTTATGTTTGGAGAAGAGAAGGAAAAAAACCAAATCAACAGTGAATTCAGGCAAGAATTAGCCGAAGGACACTGTTTTATTTTTGTTTACAATGTATAACTTTGTTATAGGCACAACTGCCTTCTCCTGAAAAATATGAACATGGAAAGCTTTTGAAGTTATGTCATGATTATTGAGTGGTTTTCACAGAACTAAAAATGCGGCCAGAAATGTTGGAGAACTGTGTTATTTACAGAAACCTAAAATCAGAAAGAAGACCTTTGTAACTCCTCTACATGGAACTTCTGAAAGCACTAGGTACACAGAACCAAAACCGCAGAGTAGTTTTTAGAAAGTGGAAGTGAAAGACATTAGCATGTTGTGCATCTATAGGCCCAAAATGTTGGTGTTAACCAATGTATTATCTACGTAATGCAAGGTTTTAACGAAGTTGCCAAGAGGGTACACAACAATTTGTGAATTTCTACAAAGCGTTAAAATTATGAAGAAACCTGAAAACTCCTGATGCAATTTACCTGCACTTTTCTAAAACAAAGTCACCTTATCCCCTCTTCATCATTTTAATCATTTCTCCTGATTTTAGGAAGGAGAAACAACTTCCTACATTTATTCCACAAGACAAAATTCAGAAAAACAGTGAATTAATCATCGTAAGTCTATGAGGTACCTACTTCTGAATAGAGGGGTGGAGGCAGAAAACGGAACTCCTGGATGTATGCAAACAATGGTCCTGGAAGCGCTCTCTCAAAGTCATCACAAGCACCCATGGGTGCAAGGCTGGACTGTCTCTGTTCCTCCGTGACCACTTCTGCATAGCTAGGAGGTGCTGCAGGGAAAAGGCACACGCAGTTCGAACAACATGTTCTTATGCATGTCAAAATATATAACATAGTAAATATTAAACTTTTATCACTGTAAAATGCACCAGCAGGTAGCTCAATGACTTTTTAGCAGTTGTTGAACATGAAAGGGAGGGTAGGCTGTTTTGTTTTATTTTAAGATTATGCTCAAATCCAAAAGCAGACTGAACACTGCTTATTGTGGCTTCGTTATCCGCTTTAAATTTAAAGCATACTCAGAATACTGAATTTCTGCACCAGCAGGAATGACAGAACATTGCACTCCTCTGGATTCCGCAAATCCGACTCTGGGATTTGTATATAAAAAAAGGGAAGTTTATCAGACATGTGAAAACACAGGGAAGAAGATGCAGAATTTCTCCTTTGACGAGAGATATTTCCCATCGAAATGAATTGCGTTATCTTTTCATAAAGGCTTGGCTACTGAGGCTGGTAAAGGACACCATAAACTGCTATTACGACAGGTTACAATGCCTTATAACCAAGGATGCAATCAGGATACCGGAGGCAGAATTAATTCTGCACAGGCACAATGGCAGCCTGCGCTTTTCACTTGTGCCAGCTTCCAAGCAGCTAGATTTCACTGCTTGTCCTTGAGAGAGGAAGGCAGGGAGGGAACTCTGTTCTGCAGAGGACAAGCAGGTGGCAAGGAAACATCCACAAGGGATTTCCTGTGGGTTTTATTATGAAGGATGTAATTTGGGTCTGTTTGCACGACAGCGATGAATAAAGCAGACAAAAATCAAGACAGACTAGCAAATTGATTGGGATTTCTATTATCAAGTTACCTTCTGGTCTTTCAGGCAGTGTCAGACCAAGCCAATTCATGTTCATGCTACCCTGGCTGCTCACACTTGATGTTCTGCTACCAAATGGATGTAGAGGAATGGTACCAATGACCAGTGGTAAGTTAAGGAATAAATCCATGGCGCCTGGAATATCAACATATACCTAAAGAACAACAACAGGAGAGGTTTAAGGTTAGAATGTATGCTTTTATGAGCACTTCCTAATTATTATACTAAGTTCTCTGTCCATGGAATTTTCTGCAAGAAACAAGTTTCTTGTTGTCTGTTTTAGGGCCAATGCTCCTAAGGAGACAAAAAGCTCCTCAAGTCAAAAGCAGCCTAGGATTCTTCACAGAAGCCCTCACATGGAAATGTCACCCACCCATAACAGATGGCACACCACAACTGTTGTAAGAACATGCATGATTTAAACTGATTTACAGAACACCTGTCAGGACACTAGTACTAGGATATGTATTTCTTTTGTACCTAATTAGCAGTTAGCTAATTGCTTTGTTAGCAATTTACAAGGAATGATGGAAGCTACTGATGCTGAAGTGAAACAGACCATCCAACGTACCATCAGTGAATACTCCACACGGATTATACTACAGTCAAGGATCGAAGGGGACACAGGTGGAATTTTCAACTGTTTGCCATTCCAAGTTTCTGTTTTGCCAGATGACAAGGATTCCCCACGGAGGTTGGCAACAAGCTGTTTGACTTCCTTCATTTTCCCTTTGGCATAGAATGCCTGTGTTTGGTAAATGGTTGCCTTTGGCACCACCATACGGGAAGAGCAATTCTCAATCTCAGCAAAGATCTGAATTGATTCACCTGAAACAAAACAGAAGTTTGCATTCTCTTTGTGTTTACAAAGCAGCTTAAGCAAATTGCCACATTCTGTGTATTGTTATAGCGCACTGGACACTGCTAGCAATGCTCTACCTTGAAAAACATCCACTGATGCTAACAGGAATAGGATCACCACGAGCTAATCTAAAAGAGAAATGCACAGGTCTAATAGAAGCAGATGTCCTTCGACAATCTGGAGATACAGGTAGCATTAGTTAATAAAATTAGTTGTAGTTAAGAAAATACTGAGAGGATTGCTGAATTTAGACTGAGGCGGTTAAGAATAGTTTAAATATTTCTTTTATACAAAAGCAGTAAGTACAAACTCTTGTTTTAAAAGGGAAGGAAAAACATTTCCTATAATTACTTCTGTTACATACCTGGGGTGTAGCCCTTTCTTTCAATTTTGGCACTTAAGGATACTGGGCCTGAGGTACAAAGCCAACAACATAGAGTCTTTTCTTTTGTGCCTGCTTGGGGTGACTGCAAGAAAAGAACAACATTGCCCATTTAATTAAGAGTTCCATGAATCTCTTCATCTGTTTTCATCAACACAAAAAATGATTTTCATAATGTACTTATTGTTATGTATTTTGATAAACATAGCTAGTTTTATTTATAGGAAGAAAAACTCAAGCAATTTAAAAGGCACTACGCAGATACAACATTTATTCTAAATCCATTACTCATTAACACTGCTTTTTCTGGTACACTTCATACTACAGTCGCACTTAAAACAGTTTTTATACATAAATACTGTATAACTTAAGGAAAAGCTTTATAGTCTACATATCCCAACATGTTGTTGGCAGAGCTTTTCATTTATCAGTAAACCAGAACATCTTTCCAGTACACTGTATTTCAGAAACAGTAACTAAGCTAAAATACTGTAACCTTGACTCCTGGTATTTCCTCTGTTTTGGAATGATCCTGTTTCATCTGTATTAAACAGACTTTGTTATTTTACATGGTATCAGGATTTAGGACTTGATCCAAAACCCATTGAAGCCAAATGGGAGTCCTTTGATTTTAACGGAATTTGTGCAATGTCCCTTTCCAAATCTGATTTTTCACCCATACACACAAGAAACCTATTTCAATGGACTTTGAGGTTTCCCCCCCCCCGCCCTCCATAGATTAGAATTTGAAGAAGAGGAGGAAAAAAAGAAGAAAAGTAATTTTAGGCCAGATTGAAATCAAATCCTCATTGAAAGCAGTTGTGATACTGAAATTATTTTAGTGAAATGACATTTCAGAAAAAGACTATACAGAATTATGATAATTTCTCCCCATTGGTAGAAAACTATCCATATGGAAATTATCAATTATGCACGCCAGTACATTTTTCACTTTGCATTTTTAAGTTAGCAGTCTCTCATTATAATATTCTTTTAAGTTTCACTGTTCCTTCTACAGATTATCCTTTATTCAAAAATCAAAGAGGAACAGTTCGCAAAATTTTCCTGTTTAGTGACATTTTACAATTTAGTGTTATCAATTTAAATTGACAAAGCCATTTTACGTATCGTAAATGTGAAGCAACTCCAAGTACAGGAAAACATCGCTTTCAAAATACCAGTAGTTAAAGAGTTGCTGAACTGATGTAATACTTAGAAGATCAGCTGTAATTAAACTAGCGAATAAGTATTAGATAAAATTAGATGTGGATATTGTTTCACTTATTATACTTCATTATTTTTATGCCAGAAACAAAGAATGAGTAATTCTGTCAATTCTTACCAGTAATGAAGGAGTGTTGATATCTATATGTTCAAAGACTGTAAATTCCTTCTTTAATTTTACTGGTAGAAACCAAGGCCTATGCAATTCGGCTTTCACCCAATAGCGCACACTGCCATGTCTGCCTTCGAATGAGGTAGCAAGTGGTCTGTGCAGGACACAAAGGTCAAAATTGAGTAAAGTCTTTCTGTCTAATAATGATACAATTGATCAGATCAGGGATTAGTATGTAGAATTGCATTTTCAATGCATTGCAGTATTTAATGCAGCATAANTCCTCATTGAAAGCAGTTGTGATACTGAAATTATTTTAGTGAAATGACATTTCAGAAAAAGACTATACAGAATTATGATAATTTCTCCCCATTGGTAGAAAACTATCCATATGGAAATTATCAATTATGCACGCCAGTACATTTTTCACTTTGCATTTTTAAGTTAGCAGTCTCTCATTATAATATTCTTTTAAGTTTCACTGTTCCTTCTACAGATTATCCTTTATTCAAAAATCAAAGAGGAACAGTTCGCAAAATTTTCCTGTTTAGTGACATTTTACAATTTAGTGTTATCAATTTAAATTGACAAAGCCATTTTACGTATCGTAAATGTGAAGCAACTCCAAGTACAGGAAAACATCGCTTTCAAAATACCAGTAGTTAAAGAGTTGCTGAACTGATGTAATACTTAGAAGATCAGCTGTAATTAAACTAGCGAATAAGTATTAGATAAAATTAGATGTGGATATTGTTTCACTTATTATACTTCATTATTTTTATGCCAGAAACAAAGAATGAGTAATTCTGTCAATTCTTACCAGTAATGAAGGAGTGTTGATATCTATATGTTCAAAGACTGTAAATTCCTTCTTTAATTTTACTGGTAGAAACCAAGGCCTATGCAATTCGGCTTTCACCCAATAGCGCACACTGCCATGTCTGCCTTCGAATGAGGTAGCAAGTGGTCTGTGCAGGACACAAAGGTCAAAATTGAGTAAAGTCTTTCTGTCTAATAATGATACAATTGATCAGATCAGGGATTAGTATGTAGAATTGCATTTTCAATGCATTGCAGTATTTAATGCAGCATAACTTATTTGCAAAGTTTCCATATCTCAGAAAAATTCAAGATTATAAAGATGGGAGAAAAAATCATCTCCAATTCATCCTACTACAATTTTTCATGGATTTTAAGAATCAGTTAAAGAATTGTACTAGAAAATGCCAGGAGAGTACACATTTCCTTTCAACTTAAGAGGCCACTTTCACACCTAGAGTAAAGCATGCCCTTTTAAGGCCCAATTAAGACTACCAACTTAAAATTAGCATTAGTATCAACCAATTATTGTTTTAATATTGTATTTTGTAAATAATTGTCNCTTTGCATTTTTAAGTTAGCAGTCTCTCATTATAATATTCTTTTAAGTTTCACTGTTCCTTCTACAGATTATCCTTTATTCAAAAATCAAAGAGGAACAGTTCGCAAAATTTTCCTGTTTAGTGACATTTTACAATTTAGTGTTATCAATTTAAATTGACAAAGCCATTTTACGTATCGTAAATGTGAAGCAACTCCAAGTACAGGAAAACATCGCTTTCAAAATACCAGTAGTTAAAGAGTTGCTGAACTGATGTAATACTTAGAAGATCAGCTGTAATTAAACTAGCGAATAAGTATTAGATAAAATTAGATGTGGATATTGTTTCACTTATTATACTTCATTATTTTTATGCCAGAAACAAAGAATGAGTAATTCTGTCAATTCTTACCAGTAATGAAGGAGTGTTGATATCTATATGTTCAAAGACTGTAAATTCCTTCTTTAATTTTACTGGTAGAAACCAAGGCCTATGCAATTCGGCTTTCACCCAATAGCGCACACTGCCATGTCTGCCTTCGAATGAGGTAGCAAGTGGTCTGTGCAGGACACAAAGGTCAAAATTGAGTAAAGTCTTTCTGTCTAATAATGATACAATTGATCAGATCAGGGATTAGTATGTAGAATTGCATTTTCAATGCATTGCAGTATTTAATGCAGCATAACTTATTTGCAAAGTTTCCATATCTCAGAAAAATTCAAGATTATAAAGATGGGAGAAAAAATCATCTCCAATTCATCCTACTACAATTTTTCATGGATTTTAAGAATCAGTTAAAGAATTGTACTAGAAAATGCCAGGAGAGTACACATTTCCTTTCAACTTAAGAGGCCACTTTCACACCTAGAGTAAAGCATGCCCTTTTAAGGCCCAATTAAGACTACCAACTTAAAATTAGCATTAGTATCAACCAATTATTGTTTTAATATTGTATTTTGTAAATAATTGTCTATTATTTACTTGGCTGGTATCTCAGTGTCAGGTTAATTTTAGCTGTAATTCAGCACTTTTGTAGTTTGTTTTGCCTTAAGCACAGTAAATATTTCCATTTAGAGTTCTGAAGAGTGGCTGTTTTGAGTACCTTCTAATTTTCCTCCACCCTGATGAGACCAGCTTAAAACATCTATATTGTATATGGATATACACATATCAGCATGTATATACATAAAATCAAGTCTATTCTGCTCTAAACTTTGACAGATGAAAGTAGTCCTTTTTGGGAGCTGGAGGAAAAACGATGTGGAAAGGATCTCCAAACCTTTCAGCATCACCTTTTTTTCCTGTGACATCATAAAATGAAAGACAAAAGATCTTTGTATTTCAATTATCTCCACTTAATAGTAGTTTTCCATAGCTTATTTTTTCCATATTTTTATGCAAGTGAATTTTTTTCTATTATACTATGTTTTGAATAAATTGTAATATATAAAGTAAACGTAAGTTATTTGCAAAGTTTCCATAGGGAATAATACCAGCCATGCTAGCACTTTACTAGAATGATTCTTTCAGTTACAGGTTTAACTTCTCTATTTGCACATCTGAAATGTTTCTCTTTTTTCCCCCTAATAATCCAAATGAAAGGATTTTCTAATCTGTCTTCAATGTTTCATCCTGCCCCATATTCTTTAGGGCAAAAAGAACCAGTAAGGCCAGCATGCGTCTTCTTTCCTTCCGTTGTTGCTCTGTAGTTTAAGTCAATTTTGGAAGTATTCTATGGACAAAAAATAACAAGTACCCAGTGTCCAAACTTCAGGTTTTTAATACCAGCCTTTGTTTTTTTCAGTATTATCAACAGCTGGTTACAGTTATTCCTTCAGGTCACTTAAAAAGAACCCATGTTTTGACCAATGCTTGTGATATCTTGCTGGCTATCTGCTTCACTTCAAACTAAGCATTTCATGTTCATGTATAATGTTTTGGGTTTTTTCACATTTAAACACCCCTTCCAACTCAAGGGAAGATCAGTATTAGCCTTCTTTCTTTTTGTAGTTCAGATTTTCGAAGAATGTTAAATTGTCTTTAAAAATCTCCATGTATACAGGTCTTCTCCACTGTTCCAGTAAAATCTACTGTAAAGTCCTGTGCTGTTCACTTTGAAACTAACCCATAGAAGTGTTTATCATCTGCAGGTTCTGCTAAAACCAGCACCTCCAATAAACAGATGGTTTATTAGCTTTAATATTGGGTACTGAGCTATTCACATAACACACTGCCAAATTTTTTCAACCTTAATGACTTCACTGCTTGCCTTTTACAGTAAAAGGCTCCTTTTTCCATCCATGTTGAGACTCCCTCTGTTCCTGTGTGTTTAGTTTTATTGCAACTTGTATTTTTAGCCAATTTCCATATTGGTAACTCCTCTATATATAAGTCTTCCATTACAATATCTACATTACACATTTCAGACTTGGGGCATGGGGGAACAATCGTTATCTTTACACTTCTGCTCTTCACCTTTGCTTTCTGAGACAAATGGGATTAGGTAGAGGAATTTTTCTTGCTTCATCCACCCATCCTTCTGCTTAGTTCCATCCAGGCTTTCTGCACATAGGCCAGCCTGGGTACATACATCCTGTTTAAAGCAGAACAACCTCCTCTTTTGTAGTTAAACTTGCCACATCTGTTCCAGACTGAGCCCAAACAATTCAGCTGTGATCTTATCTCTAGTTCTGCTGGTCTGCATGGCTCCAATAAAGTGTTGGTTGGGTTAGAAGGTATTTCAGCCACTCTGCAGTACTCCAGTGACAGTTCAAATTCCTCTCCCTCCTCTCGGGAAGGGGTAAGACATTGAAAGACCTAATAAGTCAGCTGGACTTGGTCAAAAGAAAGTGAGCAACTGGGCAGCAATGAGTTCCTGTTTTGTGAAAATAAAAAAAAAAAATCTATCAGCTTAAAAGCAACCTCTTCAGTTTAATGAGATTATGTCCTCCGCTGCATGTCAGAGCACAATTCCTACTACCATTGAAAAGGTTTCCCCTCCACCCACAGCAGGAGTTTTGCTCAGGCGGGTGGGCAGCAGGGCCCGAGGACTGCGTGCGGGCACTTACGTCTGTGGAAGCTCGAAGCTGAATGCATATTCGTGCCTTCCCGAATGGATGGTGTGAAGGCCTTCTTCTGAATTGTCATCATCTAGGAGGGGGTGAAAAAAAAAAATGCTATTCCACCTGCACACATTTTATACATTACATGGGCTTCTCTTCCAGAATAAAAGGCATTTACACACTCGTTACAGCACTTAAGAACGTGGTGTCCCAGAAACAAGGGTCTCTGGCCCATTCGTATTAACTGCTGGATGCAGGGCTAAATCTTACCTACAGAAGGGTAGGCAAGATTACCAGATTCACCTCACAGAGAAGGAGAGGTTAATTCGCTTTAATTCATAATCCCGCCCCTGAACACTGACACAGTTGCAACTGCTGCCATTTCAAGGCCTGCCTGCAAGATCTGTAATGGAAATTGTGCTTTCCACCGTGATTCCTAGTTAAAATGAAATAGAGATGGCTCTTTAACAGCATTAAGCGATCTGCATGAAGTCTGCTGTGTAAGATTCAATTTAGTAGTTCAGCTTCCTTTTATCTCCTGCCTGGCAACAGCGTCCAGAAATTAATCACCAAAAAAAGAAGTGTGAGAAAAAAAAAGGAGTGCAAGCACCACCTGGAAAGTACCAGACAAATTCAGGGGCGCAGAAAATGGCAAGCTGCCCGATTAACACTGTCTAGAGCTAAACTTTTTATTTTTGGTAGGTTAACTTGATCTTGCTTGGACAGCAAGACCCAGGTATTTGCTGGTTCCACAGAGAAAGCTGACCTTCGTTCATGGTTATGATTTCTTGCACGCCTTTAAAAGCTGCAACAAATTTGTGGTTTATTCCGATGTAATTACCATAAGACCAGAAAAACGCTGACTCCATCAAAATAGAAAGTTCAGAGAAAAATAACTGAGCAGCTCGCACATAAAAAAGGCTGGAATAATAAAAGGCGATATAGTGAGACAATGCGGAAGGCAACCGCTTATATTTAATGGTCTGAAGCATTAATGGAAGCAGACAGGCAGAGGACTTTAAGTTCCCATTGTCCTACAGAAACGTCGATGCTCCCCTTTCTGCAGTGCACGGCTAACACCGAAAATCTTTAAAACAAACAAAAAAAAAGAACGAAAAAAAGCCCCCAGCAGCAAGCCATCGACACAAACGCGCCTCCACCACGCAGTGTCACGAAATAAATGCCAGCAAAAAGCGCCGAAAGGACGAGACAGCGTGAAGATGATTTGGAAAAAAAAAAAGGGGTTTTTTTTTTGTCATTTTTTTGTTTTGAGGCAGGGGGAGCGTTGCTTTCGGTGGCGGCTCTTATTTCCCAGCACGGCGATCTCCTCCTCACAGACAAGTTCCCCTCCTGCCTCCCCCCCCC